>VDFB02333798.1:0-148316 GCA_007258455.2 Sequoia sempervirens | reverse complement strand
AACCTCAATCTTAGTGTTTTCTTCCATTACGACTTTCTTATTTGAGGTCCTAACGGTTTCCCCCTCTTTCTTCCTTTCTTAGACCTTTTCATATTTGCATTCAATCTAGGTTCAATCAATTCTCAAGACAAATTATTTTGGTCAAAGGTCAACTATCCCCTATTCATGGCTATGGTAGACTCAAAAGGCCTAGAGTTGAACCCTAAGCTCTGATACCAAATGTAATAACCCATTCAAATTATTACTTATTTATATTATTGCAAATGGCATTATGAATATTTAATTTTAAAAAGACATAACCAAGAAGCTATTATCCATCATAGCAACACATGTATAATTAAAACGAGTCAAAGATAAATATATATTCAATTTCAATGTCAATTACAATATCCAAGTTGACTTGCCTCATATGGCCACATAGTCAATACAATGAATAAATGTTACATCAAGGTTACATCAAGGTTACATCAAGGTTACATCAAGGTTACATCAAGGTTACATCATGGTTACATCATAGACCAAGATAGTCTTGAAAACACCCAAGGTTTCCTCTTGATGCTCACCTCCATTGGTGGACTAGAACATGGTTGAAGCACTTTACCACCCAACCATGAATCTTATGCTTCACCAGAATTATTCCAACTTGAAGAATACTTGACCCTGCATGAAAATTTTAGCAAGAGAACAATCTGCAAGGTGGAATCTGGTGTGTGCCCAAACATCAACATGCATCTCTATCTATGAATTATAAAAATGCAAGATCTATGCTAGGAATGGTAGAGAGTGTTATCACAAAGTCCATACATACATAATGGGCTAATTCCTTGGCCAAACATAAGAATATTGTTACAACGAAAAAAATAGGTTTTGGGTAAAGAAAAAACCTATACTATCTGAACTCCATTTCGACACCCGTCCTGGAAGGAAACTTTCTACAACTCAATTATTCCATAATAGTTATCTACCCTCTAGCAGCATCTACCCTGAGGTGCTCTAGTCTACTTAGGTGTTGTTCTACTCAATTAAGATAATATTCTTTACACACATATCTATGGAAAATAATTTCAATCTACTTATTTCCTCATTAAATAAATAATCAGGAAATGGTTCAAATGGAACTGATCAATACATTATCCAATCATTTCATACATATGACACATGATCACATTCAATGTAAATCATTATTCATTTAAGAATGAATTTAATAAGTAACAAAAGAAGGTATGTCACAAATATGTGTATGTACGTAGATGAAGGTCTATGTGCATACACATGTATGTGCCAACTTAAGTTATAAATTTGTGCATACATTCTGAAATAAAAACCAATAAATCAGATTGCTACCATTCATATAATGTTTTAGATTGACATATCATTTGTCAAATTACAAGAAGTAAAAGAATATTAAGATCAAATCTGTTTGAATAGTTTTCCCACATACTGTTATGCCGTTTGTATCAAACCAAACCGTGATAGCAAACTATGTTGTTTTAGCCAAACAACTACTGTTTATATAGAACGATGTTGTTTACAGCTAAACAATTATAGTTTATAATAAAACGATGTCATTTATAGCAAAATAAACATTGCTTATAACAAAATGATGTTGTTTACAGCTAAACAATTACAATTTGTAACAAAACGATGTTGTTTACAAAATTTTACAGTTACAACTCCAAGTTACTATTGCTTCATTATTTCAAGCTCTATCATTCTAAGAACAATTGTATATATAATACATATAATAAAATAACCAAATAATGTTGTTATTGATTCCTGAAAGGTAATTAAAAGAACTTGAACGATATACTGATTGTTTATCAACAATAATATTTTGATCATAATCATGAGATCAATCTTAACAAGGCTTGAGTTTGTAGAACCCTCATTCAATGTTTAACAAATTATACCTCTTTCATTCTATGAAACGACCAAAATGCATTTGATTGTTGCTTTGTATTATGGTAGCCGAGGCCGAAGCCATGTATGCCAACCCTTGGCTTGGATATATTTTCCCAAAGGACGATATGGGTGTTGTTCGCGGAGAACGATAATTTGCATTACCATACATGCAAGCATATTGATGAAATGAATTTATCGTTCCACCATCATCCTCTGTGGACTAGGAGACATGATTCAATATTACCACTGTGACATAGTAAGGATAACACGACTACAAAGAATAACAAAATATCATATTACAACAATGGGCGATATAAGCCCACCATCAATCACAACATTGAGGCAACACAATGCAACAATGATATCCATCGATCCAAGATCAAAATGGTGATGGTTCTCACACCATGTGGGCGGCCATCAAATGGATTTTATCACACAAAATAAAATACAACATAAGATTGTTGCAGGAGCACCTAGTGTTGTTTTGCCTCCAATAGGCAATTTTGTAAAAAAAATTGAATTTTTAGCATGAAAAGCATTGTAAAAGGTCATGTGTAGACCAATTCAAATGTAATTAAGTCATAATTAGGTCTTTAGGTGTTCAAGGAAATAAAAATTGCAAAAAATGTCATTTTGTGGCACAAATGCAAAAGTTGTAAAAGTTGTAAAAAGTAAGAAGTTGAAGAGTCATTTGTGAAAAGGAAAGGTTTGGTCATTAGAAGTTGAAGGGGAAGCTATTATAATTGATGTAAATATATATTTAAAGCATTGTAAGGTGAGAAAAAGATAGAACCTTGTAATTTGAAACAATTTTTGTAATAAAAGTTCCTTGTATTGTTGTAGCAGTGTTTTCATTGTCATTTTGAAGTCTTGTACAACCTGAGCCACTCCACCAAGATTTTTTATTTGTTGTTTTGAGTTGAATAGTTTTTAATCTATCAATTTAAGTTGGTTTGAGTGGATCTTATTGTATAGAAAGTGTGTTTGAAGCCTTCTTTCTAAAAACTGTTTGTAACCCCAAATTCAAGGGTTTGAGAGTCAAGTGAGTGTTTAATCTACCATCCCACCAATGTAGGCTTAGTAGCTCGGTGGGATGGGTTAAATAGAGTGTGTTTATGGTGTGTGTGTGTGTATGCAGATGCAAGGAAAGTGAAAGTTTAGAGCTATTGTTGCTGCCCTCATAGAAAATCAAAAAATTATGTGTTTCTCTTCATGAAATTGATGGCTCCAAGGTAGAATATGTTGAAGAAGCATTGTATATGGTTGGGAAACGGTTTATTTTGCTTGGAAGACCTATTCTCAGGTGTTTGAAGTAGTGGCAAGATCTAAGGAGGTTTGGAATGCATACTTTCTACAAACCCTCATTGCATGAAGCCTAATTTAAGCCTTTAGCAAGGGTTTTATAATTTGCTACATTAATGAATGATTTCCTTGAGAGATAAGGTAGATTTGGTGGTTTTAGAACCTGATCTAAGACTGTTTGTGGTTATTGGATGTTGTGGAGTGAATTTGGAGGTACTTGCTTTGTAATTTAGGCTTAATTGGGTCTCATTTCCGTAGGAAATCCAATTTTTTGATATATTTTTCAAAACAAGTGTGCCTTATGTTTAAGTATGTTGAATGAGGCCAAAATGGGTTCTAGAAAATGTAATTTTTTTATGGAGATTCACTGTGATTTTAGAGATATACCTAATTTAAGCATGTTGGACTACTACAAGGAAATTGGTCTTTGTGTGCATGTAATGGAAAAACTGATGAGTCTGAGTTATAAAGGAGTGTTTTTGTTTTGAATCTATCAAATAATGATGTTTAAAAGTGTTTTGGGGTCTGATGCGAGTTTGGACACCTGATTGGGTGACTTAGTGAATTGAAACCAAGAAGAATCTTGTTACATTGTAGTGAACTTTTGAAGAAAAGTGACTTGGGTAAGTATGTTTGGATGAGTTAATTGAATTCAAAGTTTTCTTAGTGGGTTTTTGCTTTGTTTCAGTCAAATCAGAGATTTTTAAGGTCTGGTAAGAGCAAAGAAGCAAGATTTGTTGAATTGATGTCTTTTTGCCATATGGAAACAAGTGGAAAATGAAGGGATTTTGTTGAAAGATAAGTGAAGTTTTAGTGATTGTTTAGAGATATTCTCAAGTTTCGTGTTTTAGGTCATGAGTACCCTTGAATTTTGTTGAAGGTTGTAGATGCTCTTCATCAAATATTTATGTGAAAGATTCGCTGCCTACCCTTAAAGGGTGATATCGATTTAAAAGTCATTTCACTCCAATCACAGGCTTATCGGTTCACCCAATAGCCATGTGATGAGCTAAATAGAAGCACATGCAACAGATGCACAAGGGGTGGCAATGTCACAAACTTACAGAGTAAGACATGATCACCTTTCAAGCCTTTGGTGAAACATGCACGAAGTATAATCGAGCAAAGAAAGGCTGACATGGCCATGCTCACAACAATAAACATATATCAAATTCGATCAAATGATTTGCATAAAGAAAATTGACAAACAAAATTCATTCGATTCTATAGAATTGTCGATGTAAAATATCACACTGTGCTTAAGAAAAGATGAACTGGAAAATGCAAGCATTTCAAGTAAAAAACATCAAATACCTTTGAAAGTGAGGATTTTTCCTTTGGCTTTTTCCACAATGCTCGACAAACAGCTTGTTCTCTCCCTGTCGACATTGATGATATCTCTCAAAAATGGCAACTTCCTCATTTTTCCCTACGCCTCCACTAAAGGGGCCATTTCAAATATTAATGCGCATTAATGTTTAGCCACCCCATTCACAAAATTTGAATATTTTCCTTAATTTCGATGGCAGGCCACAACCTCATGAGACTTTATCATGATATTTAAATTCTATCAATGCAATAGTGATAATTTTGATTTCAAATTCAATTATTAAGAAAAATATATATATGTGTGTGTGTGTAGACATCTAAATTTGACCACTTACATTTGGTCAAATTTATTATTTTTAATCCAAATATCCTCTTATCTACATTAATTAAGTAATATTACTATTATTTAATTAATACCCCTAAAGTCCTCTGAATCCCTAAGGTATTTAGTTAAATAATTAAATACCTTACCCTTTATTCCCCTTTTTCTCAAAGAATTAAATAAATGATATTTAATTCCTCACATGTCACATCCTCCATCACTTTTTCTTAATCCTAATCCACCTCATAATATCATCATTAGGGGTGTGCACATGTTTAATCCATGGTTAGGATGTGTCACATCCTCCAACTTTTGCAAGTTGGCTCCTAATTTTCATTAGCCACCTAACTGTCCTCCAAGTTGACTAAAGGGGTTGATTAGACTAGTTAATCAATGATTAAAAGAAATTTAGGTGGCTAATAAAGATTAAGAGCCAACTTGCAAAAGTTGAAGGATGTGACACATCCTAAACATGGATTAGACATGTGCACACCCCTAATGATGAGATTAGGAGGTGGATTAGGATTAAGAAAAAGTGATGGAGGATGTGACATGTGAGGAATTAAATAAATGTAATTCTTTGAAAAAAAGGGGAATAAAAGGTAAGGTATTTAATTATTTAATTAAATACCTTAGGGATTCATAGGTTTTAAGGGTATTAATTAAATAATAGTAATATTATTTAATTAATGTAGATAAGAGGATATTTGAATAAAAATGACAAATTTGACCAAATGTAAGTGGTCAAATTTAAATGTCTACAATATGTATATATATACCTTATATATTTATATATTTTCAAATTTATATACATTCACACACATATGTACATTCTTCGATGTATATATATGTATATATATATACACACACACACATGTATATATGCATATATATATATACATGTTTTAATGTACATATTCAACATTTAAATAAGAATGAACTTTTATTTTCATTTCTAACAAAAATGTTTAAATGCAGTTGCTTTCTCTTATCCTTTAAATAAGCCTTTGTGAAATACATACATTCATTTACATATTAAGTCACACTATCGTTTTCTTTTAAATTCTCAAATGCATAATCAAGATGCAAAATTAAATAAGAATTTCACATGTACTCCATTTCACAAGTCTATATTTTTCAATTACTGAATCATTTCAAGTCAGCTTAATATAATCTCCTATATGAATTTTCAAATGCAGTCATCAAGCTATTTGTGGTGTGTGCACCTAGATTCCATCAAGCTTATCGTTAGATCCGGCTAAACGATCCTACTCCAATCGTGTTCTCATCCTTCAACCTGTCATCCTATAATTGCACACTTGCACTTACACAGTTCATCAGTAATGTTCAATAATGATAAAATATAAGATAGTTTCAGAAGATCACATAGTCAACGATGGTCAACTTCTTTCAAAATTTTCATAAATATCAAATTTCATTCAACATATTGAATTTCCTCAATAATTCAATTTATCATATTATAATTTAAATGCAATAAAAATTGGGTTATGACATCCTAGATTTGGGATCCAAATAGGTCTAGGTTCAATTGCCTCCATAATGCAGTTGTCTCTACTAGCCATGAAAGTGATGTAATTTTTATACTTCTCAACAACTTTTTCCAGTATCCTCTCTTTCTTACATTTTGCCTTGAAATAACTTAAAGAAACCCCACAACATGGATTTTTGGGTTTCCAGGTCTCTTAACCTTCTCACATGATCTCTAATCTGAATAGAAACAAGAATATTGTCCAACCACATAATTTTTTTTTGTACCAGGAACTTATCTAAGAAAGTAGAAAAATAAGCATACAATTAGGGTACCAATATTCCTTGGTCTTTTAAAGATTCTCCATCAACTTTTATCTTAGGAGTTCATATAGATCAATATCCAGACCTTCTTTCACCATCTGGTGAGTAGTATGAATGGCGGTAGTTGACACAAAGTTCTCTCTATTTGTATAATAGATCTTATACCCAATCATCATCGATGCATACTTAACCACCAAATCATCAATATCCTTCACTGTTAGGGCATGTTTTCCAAATTTTGCACCAGTGAGCTTCATCACCATTTCATTCTTCACGACCTTTTTTGTCGGAATGGGTCCATTTGAGAACAAACCGGTAGTTGCTTTATTGCTTTCTTGTTAATAATATGCAACATATCTAACCACATGAACTTTTCATGAATTCTACTAAGCACATACTTTACCCACTCATCCTCATGGTATAAATTCATAAATTTGTTCCATACATCTAGCTTCTTCTTCACCAAACTTCCAAATTCAAGTTTCAATTCAAAGTCATCTCCTATCAATTTATTTACCCAATATTCCACAATATTCTTATGATCTTATTCTTCCATTTTTGTGTGAATATATATCCACACATCCTCTATGTGCATCACACTATATGGAACTCTAAAAAATGCACCTTCCAAATCTGTTTCCATAGATTTAAATGGATGTTTCTTGAACTTAGGTCTTGGCAATTCCAATACATCATATACTTGTGGAGTAAACATCTTTAAAACTTTATAGAACTAGGGTATAGCAAGAAATTGTAAATACCTTTGAAATTCTTTGCCAATTAGGGTTTTGCACAATGCACCAAATGCTTCAATTCGCCTTTGCTCTACTTCTCTACTCTTCAAATACTCAATCACAAATGAATTTTGATTGTGCAAAATGAAATATAATCCTTTTTGTGGTGGCCTATTTTTTTGTAGATAAAGTTAGGTCAAAAATTTGATAGACCTTCTTTGTGTTGACACAACCACCTTTAATTACTCTGCATATCTCCGCAATAAGAAATTTCATTATGGAGATCTCATCAAAAGATTAAGCATGTCATCCAACATCTATACTAGTGTACTAAAGGCATTAGCACCACACCTTTGGCAGGGGCTTAAGGATTTTCAATTAAAACTCCCTTGAGTCAAATCTCTCTATCTAGTTTCTGGAGGAAACATCTATACCAAGCGCTGGCACAAACTCACTCTTCACTTTGCTCTCTTCTTTCTTTTTCTAGATCTTGTTCATTCCTTCTTCATCTCAATCAGATCCACTTTCTTCTCTACCGAATTACTCTTCTTTTGTGAAACAAAGGGTTTCACATTCTTCTACAAAACTTAGTTATGTGTCCTATTTTGTTGCAATTGTGGCATATGAAACCTTTTTGAACAAGACTATTCCATGTCATTCTAGATCTAAATTCAAAACTCTTATGCCCAAATCCATTGCATGTATAATAGTAGCCATTGAAAGATTGAAACATCATGCAATTATTGTAACCATTCATCATTTGATTTCTGCATTCACCATCTTTATGACCAAATCTATTGCATGTAAAAAATTGACCATGAATTGATTAAAAATTCTGATTCATTCTACTTCTACACTCTATATCTCTATGTCCAAATTTATTGCAAGAATAACAGTAACCATTAAAAGATGAATACCTTTGTGCAACAGGTTGTCTGATAGGAGGCCTTTTGAATTCTTTCTTTTGGTTTCAAACCTGTTTAACATTGTTCTTCTTGTCAACATTGTTTGGAGTTTGGTTTACCTTTGAAATTTCTCCTTTCTCAAACCCTAATCCTTATTTGTCCTTAGAACCCTTCTAATTTTCAATCATCTCATCAAGCAAAGTGGAGCTCTTCTTGATTCTTTTCTTTCTCTAGATCTGATCTCAAAGTTACAATCTCTTGTTCAAGCTTTTCACATTCTTCATATTTATCTTTCAGTTTGGCATTCAGGTTGTCTTCAACTCTTTTTCCTTCTTCAACTTACACTTTAGATTGATGATTGTCTCATTTGATTGCTTGAGCTACCCATTTGTTTCCTTGACTCTTTCTATAGCTTTCTTGAGTTTCTCTCTCAACTTCTTGATATACTCATCTGCATTATTAAGATCCTTTTTCATATCTGTATTCTTAGCTTCTACTTTATCCAAATCAGAAAGCGCTAGTACAAAAACAACAATAAATGACTAAAAAAAATACTAAAAATTGCTTATAAATGACTAAGCTTGGTCACATGACCATTAGTAGTTTATTTCCAGTCATTTATAATGTGACCAAATTCATGACTAACCCATTTTTAGTCATTTATCGGTTGTTTTGATTGATCAATTTGGTAGTATATTTAGTCATTGATTGTTGTTAACTAGTCATTTATTTAGTCATGGCAGTCATTTATTTAGTTATGGTAGTCGTTTATTTATTCATGGTAGTCATTTATTTAGTCATGGTAGTCATTTATTTTAGTCACGGTAGTCATTTATTTAGTTATTGTAGTCATTTATTTAGTCATGGTAGTCATTTATTTTAGTCATGGTAGTCATTTATTTGGGTGAATCAGTGATTCAAGTTACAAATCAAATCTAACTTAATTAATCCTCACAAATTTATGCATATAAACTTCAAGTATCATAGATATTCAAATTTTGAGAGAAGCCCCATGAAATGAAGACTAAAATGCTTGAACAAATATGATTGATCAGACACAAACAGATTACAAATCAAGAGGAGCCACAACATAGTATTTATGAGTGGAAAACCCTATAGAGGGAGAAAAAACCACTCTAAAAATTTACTTCATTAAGCCTCACTAGAAAATCAAAACCTTAATGGTTATAATAAGTCAAAACATATAAATGATGTGCCTCATTGGAAACTTGTCTCACTAACTGTTTTACAACATTTATTGAAGAATTGAAGAATTCAAAAAGGCATAAAAATAGAGAATCACTCTATATCAATGAATTTCTTTTCTTGAAAGTTTCATTTGGATTTGAAACTCAAGAACCTTTACTTTTGCACCTGCAACATAATGAATACTATAAAATGTGTTTCTCCTTATTCAAAAAAACATCCATCTCAGCTCATGCACTATTAAATAGTGAATTTGTATCAGAGCATTTCATTTGCACTTCATTTCTTGAGTATTTCAATTAGATTTGAAACTCAAGAAAGTTTTCATCTTTTTAACACTTTAACACTGTGCTCATCACTTTTTCATAGTGATCAAGAAGCCCTAAATCGAAGTTCATCAAACTTATATTGTGTTCATGGTGGTTGATCACACAACCCATATTTGCAACTGCTTTCAAACGTTGTCATAACTGGAAAACCTGGTTTCATAATTGCATACAACCAATATACATTAGACCCTTTGAAATAGAAATTGTCTCTGTAAAATATATTGTGACCTTTTAAATGATACCAACCCTCGTATTGTTGAACTGTTGTATATAAAATTGCTATCTAGTTTACAAGTAAATTCTTATGATGCATAAATAGATAAATAAATAAAGCAAAGAATATATGAAATTCAATTCTATACATGGGTGAGCCTATCAATCGTAAGGCGACTGCAGAAAATCCTTCCCTTACCCTGCCTAGTGGGCCAAACTTGTATAGAGACCAAGGGAGGATTGCGTGAAAATCATGATATCCTCATAGCATGATTTATTCTTAGCTCTCACCTGTTGTATAAAATCTTCACTTTAGTTTCCATTTTGACCATCAGATTAGCCTCCCTGATCTATGGTGTTCAACCTAAGTGATCTGAAACAAGTGTGTAATAGTAAAAAGAGGGATGAATTAAAATGCATGATCAAGAATGAAAAAAATAGAGTTTTGAAAGCCCTTTTCAATAAAACCATTTTGTGCAATATCTTGCAATTAATGCATTCCATAAGACCACATTTATTTGAGATATTTTGTCAAGCAGTTCACGCGCCTTGTCTCTCCCTCTGGATATGAGATTCACTCTTCCAAACTCTTCCTCCCTGGTATTGACCTTTCACTTCTCCAATTTGGCGAGCTGTAGCTTGAAAATAAGGTTTCAACAAGGATTTTAGAGTATGTTTATTAAAATGAAATTACGGCCAAGATTCAATAATGAGAACATTTAGGTTTTTACATTATGGCACCCTTTACTTGTGTTTTTTGCTGCTTTCCCTACCGCTATTGGTTTTAGCTCCTCCAAACTCTTGCTCACTGGTATTGGTTTCGGCTCCTCCAAACTCTTTCGCCACTATTGGTTTCGGCTCCTCCAATTTCGCTCCCTACTTGTAACCGCCAACATCCATTTTGTGAGGATTAAGGTTTATTAATTTACTTGTTGATGTTTCTTTCCCCATAAAGAGGATTAGGGTTTGTTTCCCGCTAGAGTATTTCAAAGTAAATAAATTACACAGTAATAAATCTCCCGCTTATCGCCCCCAATAAATTATTAAATTATAATATTATATTATAATAGTATAATATTATATTATATAATATAATATAATATAATATTATAATATAATATTATATTTATATATTATTATATTATATTATATTATATTATAATTATAATATAATATAATATAATAATTATTTTATAATATAATATAATAATTATATTATTATAATTATAATTATTATATTATAATATAATTATAATTATTATTATAATATAATATAATTATTATTATATTATAATATAATTATTATTATATTATAATATAATATATAATAATTATATTATATTATAATATATAATAATATAATTATTATATTATATTATAAAATAATTATTATTATATTATATTATAATATAAATATTATAATTATAAATATTATATTATATTATATTATAAATATTATATTATATAATATAATTATTATATTATAATATATTATATTATATTATATTATATTACATTATTATATATAATAATAATATAATATAATATATTATATTATATTATATCATATTATATTATATCATATTATATCATATTATATTATATCATATTATATCATATTATATTATATATTATATCATGTTATATATATTATATTATATTATATTATATTATTATATATATTATATTTATCATATTATATTATATTATATTATATCATATTATATTATATTATATTATATTTATCATATTATATTATATTATATTATATCATATTATATTATATTATATTATATTATTATATCATATTATATTATAATATATTGTATTGTAATATAATATATTATTGTTATATTATATTATAATACAACCAACTCCCTCAATTCGAAATGTTTTTTTAATTATCCACTTTAATATCATATTTATCTAATTTTTATTTGTGTGACTAATTATTTAGTTGTGTTTTTTACCCAATGATCAAATTAGTCACTTATGGTGATCAAATTAGTCATTTATTTAGTCATTTATACTTGTGTTGCAAAAAATAAGTAGAATTTAGTCATCTTTAGTTGCTGTGACTGAAAGTTTTAGTCATGTAGTCATTTATTTGCCAAATTCTACTAGTGAAGGGATGATTTAAGTTCTCCTTCCATATGAACCTCACATCCTTCTTTAGTAAACCCTTCAAAGATAATCTCTTCCAGAGGAATAGGATACTTCCCTGTAGCCATGTGTTCAACCTCCAAGATCTACCTCAGCAATCAAACTAATTGAGGGAACCAAGCTCTAATACCAATTGTTGAACACCCGAAATACCGAGGGGGGTGAATTAGTATTCCTTGAAATTCATTAACTTAAAATGCATTTAATATCTCATTCAATGTATAATAATGGAAAGAAACATTAAAATCATGCATCACATCAATAGACACAAAACACCATATTTTACATGGAAAACCCCAAAAGGGAAAAACCATTGTGAGGATTACTCACAATATATTATAACTAGTTACAATGTTTGATATAGAATGGTGGACTCACTATCCAAGGACTCACTGTCCAAAAAAGAGAATGGTTCATTGTCGATGGCTCACTGCCAAAGGGCTCATTGCCAATGATGAACTACTAACAATGCATTTAACATATATTGTAGATAGAGTTCCACTAAAGCTCAGAAAATTAACTTAACACACTTCATACTTCACCACAACTATGATTCACACTTTTCTCTGCACTAGATCTCACACACACACTCTGCACACTCTATCCACTACATTCATACAATGAATCAACCTTGTATATATATATATATATATTGCAACTACCTAAAACATCAATTAGGTCAACCTAATTAGATGTACCATGCACCACATAACCTATCGACCCAAAACATCAACATATACGCCTTGTGAAAAGAACCAAAATGTGTAACACATTAAAATAGGTCAGAATGATCTATAATCACTCCTTTGATACCACTCCATACACAATTCAACTCCGCACGACCCCAAAATACTTAGGTCGGCATCAGATAGAAAAATTAGAAAAGTAATATTTGAATAAACCAACTATTCATCCACACCTTGACACGCGAAGCATCAAAACACTTGCCACTTAGAATGTACAACCCTCTGAAATATGTAAACACTTCCATAAATCTACATAGCATAATATTCAACTGCAGTGGAATGTGGAGTATTCCAACATACACTCTGTACCAGTAATATTATCATTACAGAGTTGATACTCTATCAATATTATCTTTAACCATGGAAGAAAAACAACCATGAAACTTTGGATCTGAACACATTCAAAATGCATAATGAACACCTCAAAATTGCATGACAAAATTCTCCATAGCGAAGTAGTGCGGACCACAAAACTGGTTCGCTATAACACTGAAAGTGCACTCGGAACTTAGGAAATTATCCAAACTACTAGGTCTTCTCCAGACCAAATATTCTACATTTATAAAATGGGTTGACATCAATGACAACACCATATTCCATACTCTCAACAATCTTCTCATTGACAAACAAACTTGCAACAAATTGTATTACCAAAGAAATCTCTCTGCCTTGAGTAATTGGACTAAAACATTCCTGATCAGACTTCCAAATCACTTCTATCAACATAAGTAGATGTAGTATGATACTAAAGACAATTGAAAACTAATTTTATTGATATATCCAACAATATATACTTCTACAAATCAAAGCTATATGATAGTGCAATTTATTAATTCTCATTGATCTGCTAACCACTTTCCTTTAACATCAATGGGCACTTTTGACATCAATGAAAATTTTTGTTCAATAGTGCGATGCCAATATTTTTAGCACAAAAGAAAGATGGAGAATGGAGGATATGCATAAATTCAAGAGCTATGGAGAAGATAACTATCAAGTAACAATTCTCATTTCCAAGGATGAATGATATTATGGGCTATTTGAGTGGCATAAAATATTTCATAAATATTGACATGAATATTATCATAAAATTAGGATCAGAGAGGGTGATGAATGAAAGACCATATATAAGAAAAATGAGGATCTACATGAGTGGTTATTCATGCCTTTTGGGTCAACTAACACACCAAGCACATTCATGAGACTAATGAATGATGTATTGAATAAATTTCTAGGTAAGTTTGTTATTGTTTACTTAGATGATATTCTAATTTTTCACTAGGACTAGAGAAGAACATTTGCGAAATATTAGGAAACTATTTCATAGTTTTAGAGAAGATAAGTTGTTGATAAACATAAAAAAATATAGTTTCATAAGGAAATAATTGTGGAAGGATTGAAGATGGACTCAAATAAAGTAAGAGTAATTGTTGAGTTTCCTACACCATCAAACATCAGAGAGTTAATGTATTTTTATGGATTGGAAACTTTCTATATGAAGTTTATTAGGAAGTTCCATCTACACACCATTAACAAAAAATATGAGAGATCAAAATGAGTTCAAGTGAACATCACATGATCAAAAAATATATTTGGAATAGTGAAGTTAAAAAGTAACAGAGAAACCAATGTTAGCACTATCTAATTTTGACAAAGTATTTGAGGTTGATTGTGATTCTAGTGGAAGTACGATAAGAGAAATTTTGAGTCAATAATGGAGACAAATAACCTATTTTATTTATAATTTGAATGATGCAAGGAAGAGATACTCAATCTATGATCAAGATTGATATGCCATAATACAAGGTTTGAAGAATTGGAGGCATTACCTATTTATGAAGGAGTTTGTGTTGTGCAATGACGACCAATCCTTACAATATTTGAGCAACCAAGGAAAGTTGAATAAGATACACATGAGATGGGTAGAGTTAATTCAAAGTTACACATTTATTTTGAAGCATAAAAGTGATAAATCACACAAATTTGTAGATGAATTTAAAGTAGAAGGTGGAACCCATTGATAGAAATGAGGATAGAAGTGATGGTATTTTAAGAGCTCAAACACATGTATGAAGATGACCTAAATTTTATAGAATCTTGGAAAGCAAGTAAGGAACCCATTATAATAGAAAAGATTAAGTGGTTGGATTATTTCATTTAAGATGACATGCTATTCAAAGAAAGTAAATTGTGCATCCCTAGGATCTCAATGAGGGAGAAATTGATCAAGGAGAAACATAGTAATAGATTAGAAAGACACTTTGGTATTGATAGGACAATGGATTTGGTAAGATAATATTATTTTTATTAGATTTCCATAATCCATGAGATTGACACTTTTTTTGTTTCTATATTTGATTGTATATGAATTCGTAGCATCAATATTTTGGATCACACTTTGTGGTCCATCGTTAGAATGTTAGAAAGATAAAAGGAGATGTAAAAATCAATTCTCTATCATCCTAATGATGGACCATCATCTAAAAATAAGCTCTTTAACATCCTAATGATGGATCATCAACTCTCTAACATTCTAATGATGGATCACAGAGTGTGATCCAAAACATTGATGCTAAAAATTCATGCAAAAACAATTTTAGAAACAAAAAAAGTGAACATTATTTTTAATCTCAAATATATAAGGATGTAAGGAAGTTTGTTCAAGGGTGTAGAACTTGTCAAATGACCAAGGGGAGTAGTTAGAATATTGGATTGTATCAACCTTTGACAATACTAGACAGACCTTGGGAGGACATTAGCATGGATTTCATATAAGGACTACCTAAGACACAAAGGGGACATGACTCTATATTCATAGTAGTAGATAGATTTTCTAAAATGATGCATTTCATTCCTTGTAAGAAGATCCATGATGTTGTACATGTTTCTAATCCAATTTTCAAGGATATTTTATGATTGTATGTATTACCAGAAAGTATAGTCTCAAAAAGGGACACAAAATTCATAGGATCATTTTGAAAAATATTATGGAAGAAGATAAAGACTGGCCTAAAATTCACTTCAACATTTCACCCACATAGTGATGGACAAAAAGTAGTAAACTAGAGTTTGGACAATTTGTTTTGATGCACCTAGTGGGGGATAAGCCAAGAAATTGGGAAATTCCTATGAGGTTGAGTTACTAGAAATACTTGGTATATCACATATATTCAACATCATAGATCTCCATCAGTACCATGAAGGTCAGTCAAAGAGAAACACTACATAAGTTTACGTAGAAGAATAACTACCATAGAAACCATAGGAGTAGATAGAATAGATCTTAGACAATAAAATTAGACATAGCACCAAAAATAGGTAGTATGGAGAATACCTTGTAAAGTGGAAAGGAAGACTAGTAGAAGAATCATCATGGGTTTCACAAGCTAAGGTAAAGTTCCTTGGATTTCCCTTACAATCAGAGAAAACTACCACATTTCACCACAAAATATCATTGTGGCTCATAGAAAAGAACCAAATTTCTACAATATCTCACAAACATCATATCTAAATCTCAATATTTTTGGATCAAAAAGTAGAAAGTTATCAATTCACAAGATCATAGCTCAAAACAATTAGCATATAGTTCATCAGGAAAAGTATGTAGAATTTTTTTGTGCCGTGCGAAATTCAACAAAAATATATCTGAAGGCAGCACGAGACTATAGTGACCTTCAATTAGAGCCACACCAAGTTTCTTCAACACCCAATACTTTACTAGCAGATTTTGGCTAACCTACATGCTCCACAAGGCATCGAGATTTGAAACACCTTGCAACCAACGTGGATCATTCCTAAAGATTGGAACAATATATAAACACCCTAGAATTCATTTGGAGGACATTTAATGAAGCATCCAATAAAGAATTAATCTTAGGAGGATAATAGATAGCAAGTCAGTTCGTGATAGTAGTAGAGTAGTAGGATTATAGTAGTTATTTTAATGTTACATCAAGTGCATGTAAGATTTTAATAAGCCTACGGTGGCATGTTAGCTATTCTATATTTGTAATTTTTATGTGGTAGACCAATGAGCCAATTGTAACCATTATATGATCAATAAGAAGTTGTTTATTACTTTGTGTTAATTATATTATGTCAATGCTATGTTGCACGGTAAGACAAACCTTTCTCTGAACTCTTCATCTATGATTCATCAAAATTCCATCATGTACATGGATTTTCATCCTTCTCAAACAATAGACATAGGAAGACTAACTCAAAAATACTTGTAACCCTTGAATTCACAAGAGGATTAGTCTAAAAACTCCAAATTTAGATCCACCAAATCATGCAAAACACTAGGTTGAATCTTGGAGATTTCCATGCTTGCTAAGATGGCGTCCTTGCTATCTTTGCTTATATCCATAGTTTTCTTCCTAAAGGTGAGATCCATTAAAACTATGCCAGATGATGGTATATATTAATTAGTGACATGAAAGTCTTGGAACCAAGTACTTAGGGTTCTCCTCCAACTTGTAGTAGACGAGTGAAGGAATTGATGCTTTGATGCTTATTGTAATTATGACTAGGGTCACAGGTGGAATTGGGTTGGAGATAGATAGAGTATCGGTAGCACAAATATTTCACATGGTGATAGGTTCCCACAACCCTAAGATGACCATAGGTATGAAAAATTATCTTCTTGCTCAAACTTAGGGTGTTCAAATTGACATTTTACCTCTTGATTTATCTTCCATAGACTTCATGAGGAACTTTTCTTCTCATTTTCAAGCCTTGAATTTTTAGTATCAACTTCTTAATGTAAAATCTCATTTTCTCATAGTTTCTATATTTTTATTATTAGTAAATAATTTTGACTAAGATATTTTTTAAAAGGCTCAAACCATTGTACATTAAACTAAAGGAATTAGTGTTACCACAAACTACTTGTAGTATATATATCATCATCTAGTTTCATTCTTGTCGCGTCCTTCAAGGTCTCCTTGGTTGTGAACCACTTGTGAAGCAACCACTAAGGTTTCCTTGGAGGATTTTAATTGTGATCTCCATCATGAGGACCAAGTGGTTCCTTAATTCCTATGGGTTTTAATAAAAAATTGTGCTATAAGTATGAGGTGTAATGTATACATATTGGATAGAAACTAAAATTTGAATGTGAATCTTATTTTGGGTTGTTTAGAGCATACATTGGATCCCTCTTATTCCCACCATCTTGATTTTCTACCATATTAGTGCTCATTTAGTTTATTGTGTATTGATGTATCTAACATGATAAGTAGGGTCTACATAACTAGGTGCCCTTGCGGAATTCTAGAAATGTGTGTGAAATTGTGTGATAACTCAAAATTTAAACCACTTTTACTTGCATATTCTTGTCTAGCAAGATGTTAGTGGATTTCACACCTATATGAAAAAATACAAGCTCCATCAAGAGGTAAAGGTAAGATAAGACATCCATCATTTTTGTAACAATATTTAACTAGACCTTTCAAGTTAAATTCTTTTCTCTTTTCAAATAGAATGAGATATTGTTGATGATGTATGTACTAAGTTTTGCTTTTTAAAATTTATAAAAATGTATACTTAACAAAAATCCAATATAAATTTAAGATAATTATTATAAAACCAACAAAATACTCATCAAACTAATATATAAATCCCTATCTTCATGTCCATTGCACTTTTTCACTCTACTTAAATATATCACACTCTTCAACAAGGTGAATAATCAATAACAATGTTGGATCAACTCTTTTAAATCCATTGGAAACTCTTTAGGCATTTTTTGGTTGTAGATAAGAGTACTTTGATTTTTCTCATACCACTTTTGCTTGTATCTTAGTGGGGATGGACCTCTCCAAGGATTTTCATATAGACATAATTCTTAATGTTGCTAGTCGGTCTTGGACTAAAATATTTGATTATGAGGGGCTTCTCTTTTGTTGTAGGAGATGTAATGAAATAGGTCATGTTGCTACAGTCTATCACTTCAAAATAAAAAATTAAACAAGTTTATTGGTGGAAGGATGCCCTTTCGGATCATCTCTCAAATAATTCTCCTCAGGGTCAAAAAGAGAATGCTTCTTCAACTTCAATAGTGCCTCCTTCCTTTGCTACAAAATCTTATAAGAAAAAATATTTTTCTCCTCAAGGCCAAATAGAAAAAACAATTACACCCCCATTTCCAGCTTCATTGAAGAAGATTGAGGATCAAGAGAAAAATAAGGATCAATAAAAAATGGCTCATAACGTCAATACTTCTCATCCTTCTTCCTTGATGGCAAGTTTTGAGAATGGCCTATGGACCATTATGCAAAAGCCTAAAAGTGTTTCTCTCAAATTTGAGTCTAGTCCCCACCAAATGCTCATTGTTGCCCCTATGGCATCTTGTCTGTTTGGTGCCAATTGCTCATGCCTAACTTTTTCTTTGTATCTTTTTCTTTTATTAATAATTTGGTACGGTGGTCTCCCACCTTTTGCTTAATATTTTTTTATCAAAATAAATGTAATTAAAGAATAGCCTTTTTTTTTGCTTTGATTATTTGTTAGGTATCGAGGGATATGATATTATAATGCATTTAGGTGGATGGAGATGTCCACATGTGACACACATCCTTTAAGTTACATTTGGTCATGTGAATAAATTGTATAACTAATTATATCAGGTGTTGAGTAGGCCTTCATTAGGATTACCCCTCCATTGTATTATTAGGAGGAGGTCTATATATAGGAGGTGATTGTCATTGTAAGATATGTGTGAGTATGATATTGTATCTTGGATCTCTTGGAGATATAGCGTGGAGTGGTTTCTTTCATAAGGAGTGTTGTGTGGCGTTACCCTACCTCAAAAGTTTACTCTATTTCTGTATATATTGGATATTAAGACATCTTTTATTCTTACAATCTGTATATTCTGGCTCTAGGAAAATTCATGACCAGCAATTCACTGAAGGAAAATTCACTTCCATCAATTCACCGCCAGTTTGTTATGCACTTATAACAAACACATTTAATCTTGGCTTTTCCCTCTGAAAATCAATACCCAATTCTGTGGAGATTTATGTTTGGGTCTGGCAAACACAAAATATTCTTGATAGCTTTCTTACGTGGAAGAAAGGAGAAATGAATGGTTTGAATGAGAAGAACAAATTCCAACTGTAAAGTCTTTTTTGAAATGATTTAAGCAAATCAAATCCCAACTGAGTACATTCTTAGCTGTTATAAAAGTTGTTTTGCGGTTGCTGTCAATGGATAAGGCTATTGAAATGACAGTAAAAGCAAAGTGTAAGTCTGTAATGAAATGGCACTTCTTCCGAATTCGATTGAGCAAAAGTTATGAGTTCATTGGTGATGGGATTGATCGGTTATGCTCATCTTTTTATAAAGATCATAGATTGTTAGATTGGAATAACTTCTCGATTTTCAAGATCTTTGGGTTTTTGTGTATTTAGTTATCATTTTAATTTTAATTTGTTTATGAACAAGTTTTCATTATATAATGTATATTATATTTAAAGTGTGTTCCCCGCAAGCAGTGTTGGACCATGTCGTGCAGGTCACACATGGGCGCCATTAAAGAAAAGCATGTCGACATACTCTTGAGGTAGATCCAATCCTCCTCAGCAGGATCACAGGGGTTGAACCCAAGGGCCGAGTCAGTCAGTATGGCGTATAGTACGAACAAGGATTGATACCAGTGAAGTTGTTGTTTGATACAGGTATGGAGCAGCAAGGAAGGAGTCCCAGACACTCGAGCAGGTATCATCTGTGCAAGATCTCAACAAGGGATGCTGATTTAAAGGTGGAACCAGGTCAGACTTGGGAAGCAGCTGAGTAGGTGTCAAGTGAGGTCGAGGTGCACAGTCCTTGGAGTCATTGGACCAAGTGAGACGGATCTTGGGCCCAATGCAGCAGTGGGAGTCACTCAGCCAGAGTCGACCTCCCCGCAGAGCAGAAGGAACTCATCAGCAGTTTGGTATTAGATCTAGCAGCGCTCCAAGAGCCCGTCTACATGAAGAGCGAACTCAGAGTTCAAGGTGAACGATATTAGTAGTCAGTTGTCTTATGGGGGACATGAAGGATGAAGACTCGGTGGAATCACCCAGTCTGTACCAGCAGTGTGCAGCAGCATTCAGAGAAAGTGAACAAAGTTAGTCATGTTCCTAACATGCATTGCCATGAGCTCCCAGCAGCTCATAGGTGCATAATTCCGTGATGCACTTGTTTAAGTTGAGTTCCTCACGAGGAGGACTCGCTGGCCCAAAGGCATAATCTGTGAATAGGAAAGGGCTTGTCCGCAAGGGAGTCACAAGTAGTTTGTTGAGCAGTGCCACGCAAGATAGACCTCTCACAGCAGAAAAGTTGCATCCGATCTGTGCAATGGTCTAGCCCTGTGACAGTTATGTAAGATAAAAAGTTTATAATATTATAAACAATTATTCAAATCTAAATCAATATAAGTTTAATAGGTAACAAATTATGATTTTCAAGATAATTTCATTTAGTTAATAAATCTTAGTTGTTGGAGGAGGAGTTTCACTCCTTGTTAGCAACATTATCAGTAGTTGTGTAAATTTGAAAGAAGTTTATAGCAGAAAATTTACACTTGTTCCTTCCCTCAAATGATTTAATTAAGTATATTGTGAATCTATCCACCTTATATTCTAATTATTTTAGTATCTATAACTTTAAGAGGCATATTTTACCAACAAATATTTGCTTGACCTATTATAATGCCTTAATGATTTGAACATGACCTCATCCTTGACCATATGAAGTGAGGACCTTATATCAATTACACCTATATTAAATATATATTTTTTGTGCAATTAATGCATAAGAAATTGCTAAGAATATATAACTAAATATTTGAAAGGATTTGAAGAAAATTAAACTTTAATATTGTGTTTCTTTAATTTCCACTATCAAAACTTTTAACTTATTGAGAAACTTAGCTTGGGAATAGCCATTTTCCCACAAAATTCACAAGACAAAATTATTTTCTCATCTTTTGGTTGCTTTTTGGGTATAAAAAGAAAAGTTAGTTGGACTTAAGGGCCCACCTTTAAGTTTTCTAGGATTTTTTAATTGTTCCTTGGTTGATTTTGACCTTTTTTATTTTGATTTACAAGTGTTTGACTATGTGAGGCCAAAAAAAAAAATAAGGCCCATGTTGATAAGATTACATTGCTATCTTATGAGTATTACATGTAATTGATTAAAAATATGGCATTTTGTGCCCATCTCCATTAGTAGCCACAGTGCAGTAAATTGTTGAGACAAAGAGTGAGAAGGGACCTTTCAATTTCATTAAAATTATTGGGAAGGAATGAAATGAAGGTTTGTAGATAATGCAACAAAATCAAATCATTAAAGTATCTTACAACAATGATGTCAAAAATGTTAGGTGAGGGGAGTTAGAAAGTACTAATGCAAGGCCCAGCAAGAAATATATAGCCCCTTGATACAAATTCCAAGATTGTTCTCAAGAATATGGTGGAGGAGCATTTTGAGGCAAGGATTTTCAAGGAGATATGGAGAAGGCCTACATAAGATTTTTATCTCATAACCTACAACCAACTTCTCTTTTCAAGGTGAATGCTCAAGAGTGAAGTAGGCAACATAATTTTTTAACCAATGTCGTTAGTGGGGATCAATTTGGAAAAGAAGAGAAAGCTCCCTCTTTTGAACACATGGAAAAATAGCTTTTAAAGGATAAAAGAGAGTCTAGAGATGGATCTTGGTAAAACCCTAGATGACCTTTGATCAATCCTTCTCATTGGGAGCTAGACAATGATCACCATGAGGAGATAGATGGGGTAACACTTTTGTTGATAAAAACAACCATGGATAACTGGTTTTGTGATCTAAGAGAAATTCTAATGATTGGAAAGTTGTATGGTACTTGGCTAATCACTAAAAAAAATTGAAAAATGCATTAAATATTTATGGGGCCTTTTGAACTACATAAAATTCCTCCCAAAAGGCTTCACTAATAAATTCCATTGTGTTGATGAGAGGGGGAAAATATTAGTTGGGGATCCTTGCTCAATGGAGGGTATCAATTTGTTCATCAAGAAATGGTCACCAAAATTTGATCCTACAAGATTTTAGTTTCCTAAAACTTTGACTCAAATTCACCTTTACAATCTATGAGAGGAATATTGGGAGCATTCCATCTTGAAGGATATTGGTTCCAACCTTGGAAACTTTTATTGCTATGATGAAGAAATACTTAAAGGTTATTCTTGAGTTTATGCTAGAATTTGTATAGTAAAGGCTCCATTAACCACTCTTGAAACATATCTTTTTAGATTCAATTAGAGAAAATGGTGGAATTTGGTAGATATTTTTTTCCATCATTCTACAAATTTAATAAATCAAAAACTTATTTTCCACTAGATGCAAGCTTCACCCCTCACAAAAAAACTTAGCAAAGCATAGAGAGAAGCAATGGACAAAGCACCCAACACAAATGAGGGGGAAGGATACTCTTTCTTCTATAGGTGTTATCAGTAACCCTCACCTAACATTTAAGGATATGGAAGATCCTCATTCACATGAGAAAATAAGGATTCTCCCACAAAACATTTTAGTCAACATCTCTTTAAATTTTAGTCAACATCTCTTTAAATGACTTATAAATTGTTGAGGGTGATCCCACAATAGTGGTTTACACTTTTTGGCCAAACTTGACATTGAATTGAATTTTTTTAACTAAATCTTCACTTTCGGGCACCTATAGCTACTAAGCCATGAGGAATTTGAAGATGATGCAAAGTAGTGATTTGTGAAAAAATTTCTGTAGATTCTAAATATATATTTTTTAAAAAATTTGGAATCAAATTGCACTTCCTTTTCCATCTCCTTTGAAAGCTAGTTTTTAATAGTAAACACCATTTTTAAAGAGTGATGTTCATCATAAACAACATTTTTTTCTATGCAGGATAAAATTCTAATTTTTTCGAATTTAGCTTTGTAACTATGATATCTAGCACGTTCATTTGGTTTTCTTAGTGATCTATTGAATTTTTTTTCTTAGTTAAGTTTTGAAGTCAAACCAATTACAATTTAGACATAGGAAGACCGTATACAACATAACTTTTTTTGTATTATCGAAATTCAATTTTTTTTGGCTGGATTAAGGACATCAATACCTAGCATGAACATATTTTTCAGAATTTATTTTGATAATCTACTATTTTTCCACATGTGCAGAACATGGAGCTTGATTTTCGATGAAAAACCTATGTTTAATTAAACTAAAAAAACACATAATAAAACCAAAATATATTAAAATTATATTTTATGGATAGCTCATTCTAAGGATTACCATCATCCAGTTGGGTCTGTGAATTTGATTCCATTTTCATCTTCAACCCAAGCTCAAAAAGGAAAAATTTTGCAGAAAATTTCTAGAGGAGAGGGAGACTTTTTTTGTAATTTTCCTTTGTTTTCATTAAAAAACATGTCAAAAGGGGGATGACATCAGAAAGGGGTTCGCTCGAAGGATGGGTTTGAGTGGACCCCTTTTTGGGTTCATGTGAACCCCCCCCTCGAGCGAACCCCTTAAAACCCGAATTTTTTTTCTTCGGAGCATTTTTGCAATTTCTCTTCATGAAGGGAATTGTAAACCAATATTGTGGGATCACCCTTGATGGTGATATGACCAACCAAGAAAGTAATAATGAGAAGTTGGTTTCATTAGATATTTTCTCTATCTCCTAAAAGAAAATAAGTAAATCTAGGCCTAGTTGTGGTCTTGCTACAAGGAGAGGATGGAAAAGAGAAAAGGAAGTTACCCTAGAGATAAAATTAGGGACTCAAGCAACTGTAGACTTTGATAAATAAAAAAGAAAGGTGAGGGGAAGGGGACCTCACAAGTCCAATGAACCTCTTTTCCTGGAACGGTAGGGGCTTAAATTACCCTAATAAAAAACACTTAATAAGCATCAACTAGATGCGCAAAAGCTCTATATCATTCTACAAAAATAAATCAAATTATGCATTGAATATGTTATCAAACTTGTCCAAAATGATTTCAAATGGAAAAAGTTTTTAGTTTATCTAATTGAGCCTCAAGTGACCTAACAATTCTCCAAGTATGATAAGAAAATCAATAAATATATATATATATATATCTTAAATCAATGCTCTATTTGATAACTTTTCCTAGTAACTTCTATCTCATTCAATCTTATTTTTTTCTATTTAATATTTATGGTCCAAATATCCCACCTTAAAAGAAGATCCTTTGGGAATCCTTATCAATCATTATGACTACCAATAAAAAATACTTGATAGTATTGGGGTTATATTTTATTTTTGTGTTTTAAGTGTTGATGACAAATGAGGGAGCACTATTAGGATTTATCTATCCCAATTTTATTTTATAGTTTGTCTACCATAATTCCCTACTTTATACATTACTAAAAAATGAGGTGTTTACATGGAATAATAAAAGAGAAGGCTCTCTCAACATCTAAAAAATATTAGATAGATTCATTCTTTTATTTATGTGACTAAGCTTTAATATCATAATATAATGTTACATTATTCAAAAGTCAATCTCAAGTCATTTTCTAATTACCCTCTCATGGTATGAAAGCATGACAAAACCCAAAAGTCCTTTTAAATTTAAGAGCATGTGATTTAGGTATGATACATTCTTTGACTAGGTTTTATTTACATTTGTGTACTTTAAATCTAGGTAACACACTAAAGTAGACAGTAAATGGATTGGAATAAAATCTACTAAATACTTTGAGGTTTTCTCCCACCTATAGTTTGTATATGACACAATACTCCTTAGAGAAGCAAGAATGAGGGAAGAACATATAAATAAGAACATATTAGAATCTTACTCTAAAACCCTGAGCCAAAAAATTAATGATAAGAAGTTATAGTTTTTCTCATTCAATGTTTCCCCAAGAACTTAATAAATGATTGATTGAGTGTTGGGCTTTAGACATGGCACTCTTCCTTCTCACTATCTCAACTTAGCTCAATTATTTGTAAGATCTTGTAAAGTGGTTCTATGGAACTCATTATTAGAATCTTTCAAAAATATTAATTGGATTCATGGAGAGGAAAATGGTTAAGCCTTTTTGGAAGAATCACAATGATAAATTAGTGTTTGAAGCTTTACCAATTTACCTCTTATTTGATTGTAAATGATCATATATTAAAAAACATTATTTGGTAGGGTATAAAAGATAAGAATAAATTCCTATTGATACGTTAGAAAAAAATTCCCCCATCAAGTGAATGGAGGTGCAAGACTCCAAAATTTGTATCTCTAAAACCTAGCTCTAAAGGGGAAATTGACATAAATATATATGTAAAAGAAAACTCAATTTAGATTAGATTCATATGAAATAAACTTTCATAATCAATGAAGAATATTATAATCTTCATGAATAAAAATCATCCTTCAAGCTTACATATTTGGATCTTCATTTAAAATGATGACATCTTATATCACAAATAATATATCCTAAGAAATCAATAATGTAGGAAATATATCTTTTGGGATGACTTGTGGAATGGTAACCAACCATTAAGAGAGAGGCGGACTTTGAAACAATTAAATACCTCTTTGTGAATTAATTGGGTTGAAAGATGTCAAACTATGTACACATATTTCTCTAACAAATTACACAAAATATTACAAATGGAATATCATTCATATGGAGGGACTTTTTTTTTGGTACGTAAAAAGGATTGTATTAAGTATCAAAAATCAAAATACATGTGGCACCTTGGACACCAAGTGGCAATCCCTGAGTTACCGTGCCATTACATTCATGCGCTCACTATGCGAAAATACTTAACAACTTCACCGCCCCACACGCCCTCGGTACAGCCTCCATCCCAAGCCCCCAAACTACCTGAACACCCAAATTTCAAAGAAAAAACCACCCGAACCAAACTGCCCAGAACCCAGCTTAACTGACCCAAAGAGAGAAGCTAAACACAGCCAAACGAGCAAAAAAATCAAACACCCCCCGATACAAAACCACAAAAAACTAGCATACTAGAACAAACCACCATCATTCGTGAAGCTCCACACTCTCAACAAGCAGATACCGACGAAAATAGCAGCGCCAATCGATTCCACCAGACGGCTAGAAGTAGAGGTGGTGCTTCAAGAAAATCAAACCGCACCTGGCGCTCTATCTATGCTCCTCCAACATTTCCCTCTTGAGGTCCAACAAAAAAGGATAGCGCCTCACATACACACCCGAAATGAGAGCCCTTTTCAGGTCCCTTGGCTGTGGAAAACCAAAACTGAGCTCAGCAATAATGATAGCGTCCTCGACCCCTTCCAACAAGTTTCCCATAATCAGCTTCCTCGCCATCAGTAGGGTGACCGCCTTCGACACCTCCAAATTGAGCAATGCAACAACAAACCGGGAGGCGATGTCTGCATTCGTGTGGTATCTCTCTGTCGTCTCCAAATACTGCTTCCCCAACAGTAGTTGAGCCGCGCCCAGGACAAGAGGATCCCAATCCTTGAATACCGACTTAAGCCGGTTGTAGGATATTTTCCCATAGAACGCCCACAATTGGCATGTTGCTCTCAAACGCAGAGGAGTTTCCATTTTCTCCACACTCAAATGAATGATCTCTGCCCCAAGTGCTTGGGATTTAAAACCAACTCCACCAATAAAACGTGCCATATCTCATCAAATCTGTTGCTCAGTACCTTTCGTTCCTCAGTTGAGCCTAACGCAATAACTCCCCATACATCCTACATCACCATAAACCCAACTCAATTAATGAAATTGTCCCTTCACCACCCATGCGTACTGTGCCAACCAAACAATGATGTCCAGGGCTGCCATCTTGTGACACGTAACCCACCTCTGGCCTGGCTGTCGCAAACATATGGAGGGATTTTTAAATTATTAAGTGAATATTATTTAACTGGTCCTTTAAATTATATGGTTTCACATCATAAATTGTCATGATGAACTTAAATAGATATGTTCTAACCCTATAATTTACTCAATTAAACTTGGCTATAAATCACTTATGGTTGGCCCAAATACCCTTCTTGGCTAATTATCAAATATTGGCATAAATATTTTTAATCCAAGCCTCGAGATTTTCTTGGGTTGCTATTAAAAGGAAAGTTCATATTGGTGATAGATTGCAAAAATTGAGTTTCTTAGGTCCATTTAGTTGTGTTTTATGCTTCCAAGTAGAATAAATGAATGAACAACTCTTCATCGACTACCCTTTCACTAGAAATCATTGATCTTGGTTGTCCAATATGTTAAAAGGACCCTTATCTCTCCTTAAAACATGGTTGGATTTGTTCAAGAATTGGTCGATAGGTAAACCAAAATCAATATTTTTAAGTCTTTGGAACACAAGCCCTTCACTCCTTTTCTAGACAATATGGAAGAGAGAAATAGGAGGATCTTTCAAGGCAAAGAGGGTAGGTGGGAATTTTCCATCTCACATTTGGAAGTAGCAGTAAAAGAAGTAACAATAAGTCTAGGGTAGAATCTCAATCACAAAAAAAGATTATTTTTCCTCATGGGATGTGGATATGTTAAAAGAGTGGACCAAATTACAACTCCATTCATTCATGGGATACATTTATCAACTCCAATTTATATAGATATATTATTTGATACTCTAATAGAAAATTGATCAAAGTCATCTCAAAGAAACTTTCCTTGGGTACTAATAATGAGGAGGAGGTGGAACCATTATTACTAGGTTTACAAATACTCAAAACATGTATTCCAAATAAGGTCATTATATCAAATGTGGTTCACTTGTAATAATTCTTTGCCTCTAGGAAATATAATATTTAAAATAGAAAATCTAAAACATCTTCAAATATTCCTTGGTGTTGGTACTTGTTGTCATTGATGTCAAAACTGAGGCTTGTGTTGTTGTCATTGATGTCAACACTGATGGTTGTCATTGATGTTAAAACTAAGGAGATTGTTGGCAATTGTTGTCAACATTGGTTGTTAGTTGTAATTGATGCCAGCACCTAAGAAATATGTTGTTAGTCCTTAGCGTTGGTTGTCTTTGTTATATTCAATTTGGGCTAGCATTGATCACATACCTTATCAAAGAAGAGAAGAGTTGAAGAAGTTCATGATTGGATGTCATGCCTTATCAAAGAAACATTATTGTTGATGTACATATAATGCATTATTACTGTCAACAGAGTTGATTTCATAAAGATATATTAAGATGAGGATTAGAAGCATGAATAATGTTGGAGAGATGTTGGTGAAGGTCTACATTATGTCTCATGCTCTCTCCTGATGTTCCTGTTAATACATGTGTTGCTGAAAGAATATTCTAGTCTCTGCAAGTTGCTCAAATGTTTATGGTTCAAGAAGCTTCATTGAAGTCTGTCTGGGAGAATTCTCTACTTTCCTCCACTGTTGTAGTTCTAGTCATGCAGTTTGGTATTCAATGTCAATGCTCTATGTACATTGCACTCCTAAATTTTCAAGTCACCTATGTTGTCGAGGAGATTCTTGTGAATTGCAAAAGGTTGGAAGTGTTTCTAGTTGTTTGGACTGATCCGAGAAATATTCCACATTTCTCCACATTGATGTCTTTGCTCCTATGGTTTGGTGAATGTGCTCACAACATATGTGCAATGTCTCAGTTCCAATTTCATATGTTGAAATAGTTCACAAGTTATTCTACAAATGTTACATCATCCAGTTATGTATTATGTGTTTCCTTAATAGATTTTTTTGTACCTATTTGGTCTATGGTGGTTGTTAATGGAATGACAGGATGAAGGAAGAGTATGGAGGTAATGTTGGATGTTCAAGGAACATCCCTAGGTGATCTGTATGCTTCTAATTGGTTGCTTTGGTGCCGCATTGTTTCTTGAGTTGGCTTTCTAGGTTATTTTTGGATATATGGCTGACAAGGCTTGTTAATTTGCTTGGGTTGTGTGTTTGGGGGGCTACACCTACAATGGAAGATGTGTCCTGATACATTTGGCTCTTGACCTATCCCATTTAGGACCACATCAAGTAAATTCAATAGAAAGTGTTTGCGGGCCGATTGGTTATGTGCTTCAATTTTTCAACCACGTGTTTCCTTGATGTCGACTTAGGTTGATGTGTGTCTATGTGTAAATCATTTTGGATCACATTGAAGGAAGTGTTAATATTTTTTTTAGTCTTGTCTATCCTTGGGATAGGACTACATTATGCTTTGGTGGATGTCCAATTGAATTCATTGTTTATTCTCTTCTTGATCGACCTAATTGAAGAATTGAAGTGTTGCGGTGGATATAAATACAAGATGATTTTGGATGCAACAAGATGAAGAAGTGTACAAGTGCCAAAAAATGTTTATGAGAGATGTATTGAATATCCTATAGAGATAGTGCTAAAGATTGTGGAAGGAAAGTTTAATTGAGCTTGAATGGCTCAATCAACAAAGAGTTGTGTTTGCAATCTTTGTAATTCTCTTTAAATCATTTTGTATCCTGCTCTGAGAAAGTGAATCTCATTAGGTCCCTGTATCTTGTTCCTAGAGTTGGTTAGTACTTCAATGCTACAAGTCCTTTTTATATCTTGCTCTAAGGCAGTGATCCTTATTGCAAGTCTTTTGGCAATAAACCTTATGTTATGAGTTAACTCTCACTGTGGTTTTCCCTCATTAGGTTTTCCACATAAATCTGGTGTCTCCTTGTGCATGTGTGTGTTCTCTATCTCTTTCTCTTTGTTGTTGATCTGATTATCGATATATCTTTCATTGGTAAAGTTTGTTGAATGTGTTAAAGATTCAAACTTCCATATTCTTCTATGTTTCTGCTCTACATAAATTTATATCTTTATCTACTAAAGGATTTTGTGTTGTGTTGAAAGTTTCAAGTTTTGAAAGGGGTATAGATTGATTCACCCCCCCCTCTCAATCTCTAAAAATGTTCAACAATGGGTATCAGATCCAAGTTCCTTTGTAGAAGCCTAACAGCTTGAGGTCAAGATCCGAGATGACATATGATGGATCATAAAATGGTCTTAGGTTTAATGGGACTAGTACTTACTCCTACTAGAAAATGAGAATGGAAGGACACCTAAAATCTCTTGGTTTTGGTGTTTGGAAATCAATCAAAAGTGGTTATGTTGCTCCTACCACTTCTATTACAGATCCTGTTGAAATCAGATTGTATGAATATAATGTTAAAGCCAAAAATGTTATTCTATGTGGACTTGTTGATTCAAAATTGTTGAAGGTGATGAATTGCAATTCTTCCAAAGATGCTTGGGAGAAGCTTAGTAGTATCTATGAAGGAGATTCTAAAGTGAAGCAAGCCAAGATGCAGATCTTCAAGAGTAGATTTGAAACTTTGCGGGTGACATATGATGAAGATATTGCAAGTTATATGCTTTGGGTTCAAGAAGTTGTTACTAGCATCACTGGTCTTGGTGGAGAAGTGAAGGAAAGTGAAATTGTGAAGAAGGTTTTGAGATCTCTCCCAAAGTCTTATAGTCATAAAGTGTCTGTCATTGAAGAATCCAAAGAATTGGATCACTACTTAATTGAAGAAATGTTTGGTACTCTTATTGTCTTTGAGATGAGAGAGTTTGGTCAAGATGTTCCAAAGAAAGAAGCTACTTTCAAAGCCAACAAAAAGACTGAAGATGAGGCTCTTGATCAAAATGAAGATTTTGATGATGTTGAAGCCAACTTTGTGAGAAGACTAAAGAAAGGTACTGGCAAGTACAAAGGTAAGTTACCTTTTAAATGTTTCAATTATGGAATAATAGGTCATTTTGCATCCAAATATCCTTATAAAAAATTAGATGACAGCAATAAAAGAGATAAGATTGGAAATGTTGGGAAAGATGGTCCTTAATATTAAGGGGGTATTTTCTTTGTCTTTCCCTAAGGAAATTTCATTAGGAAAGAGATCACAATGTGTAAAAATTTCAACATCAATGGTGAGTCAATCAGACCAGGATATCAATCCTTAAGACAATAGGGTAGATCTAAAACCAAATTGAAATGATATGCAATGCTCAAAGTAAATGAATAATAAGACCTAGAACATGAAATACATATTCTTGAAAGTATAGAAACTGAAATCAAAGTTTTTAGGAAGATCTGAGAAGGGTTAGGATACATGCACTTATCACCAAAAGTTGGTTTAGAGACCTGTTGAAGGATAGGTTGTCTTAGGGCGAATGGGTCCTGGTTAGGGCTTTTAAAAACACTTTTGACAGTCCTCTGATGATGGATCTTAGCTTCTATTTTGCATAGGTCCCACTGTCGAAAAGTCAAAAATAAAGTCTGCAACCTAGTTTTCATGGTTTGACAACAATGATGACAACTTATGTAACAATATAAAATTGCTCTTCAAAATTCTTCTTCAATCTATCATTTGCATATACACAAAGAGAGCAAAAATTTATTTTGTTTGAATGGGGGTTCGCCTTAGTCGAACCCCATGTTTGGTAATTAAAACTTGATAAAAAAGATAATGAAAATGGAGAAGGAAATGATGAATGAACACTTGCTTGTTACAACTCACCAACCTTCAATGGCTTCCCTTAGAGGACTGAAGACAAACACATCACTCCAAGGAACTTGATCTTTCTTTGCTTGATGGATTTGGACACTTGAAAATGATTGGATGCTTTAGGGTCAATAATGCATGTTAGCCTTCACAAGATGACATGAACACACATAAGCTTGAACATGATGATAGGATCTTGATTGCTACAACAAATGACTAATAAATCTGCTCTTGAATGCTCTTGACAATGATATTTACTCTTGAATTTTTCCTTAATGCTAGATGATTTCAAATGATAAAAAGACTATGTATTTATAGGTATTTATCTAATTTCCCAAAAATTAGATTCCAAAAGCTGACACTTGCATATTGAATTTGAATCATTAAATACCACCAAAAACATATTTTAAAATGGGTCCTAGGACTTAAAGGGGGCCCATTTTCCCTTGGAAAAATGGATCCTCGCTTATAAGTCCAAGACACACATATTCCAAGGTGATTAAAATATTAATTGCATTAATTAAATGTTGGTTTCCCTTTCAGAAAATGGGAAAAATAAGGCTTTGGAATGCATAATTTGGACAATTAGAAGCTTAATTAAGTCCAATAAATTAAGGAATGCAAACATAGTGTGAAATTATAAAGGTATAAATTTACTACACTCCAAGATCAAGAAGGGTCTCTATTCCAAAGAGTGCAATCATTCCTCTAAAGATGAGGAGAATGATTCAAATGATGAAACTCTCTTTATAGATTTCAATACTACTGATAAAAAGTATAATGTTGACATATGTAAGGAGTCAAGCTCCTTAAGTGATGAAGACATATTTTCCTCTGATCCAGATCTAGAATCTATAGAACCTAAAGGTTGGGACTTCAATTTAGATATTCTTCTTATCAATACATATCAATACCCTCTTTCTTTCCATTATTTCTTATCTTACAAAAGGGGGTTATTCTTCTTGAGTTGTCTTTCCCTTCTTGTAAGAATTCATGGAACCTCTCTTTATCTTATTCTTAAGTTTCCTTGCAAGCAACTTATTTCTCCTCGTATTCATTTCTCAAGCTAATTGATTTTAGGTATATCATAATATATATTTAGCTCTATTGGCACTACTTGGATTACACATTTACTTTGTTTCCCCACACATTTAACATAGAGAGATCTAAATAGATATGAACTTATTAGTATTTTTTATATTAATATGTAACCCCTAAGCACATAGGTTAAGCATGCACATATACAAAAAATACTCGACTATTGGTGGAGGTCGAAAGACCAAATAGGGGTTTAGACATTTTAGAAAGATCCTATGCAATCATACCCTTTCCCCTTGAGCATAACATCATAAATATTCTAACATGGAATATCTCCTTCCCAACAATATTCAATTTTCTTTTTCTATCCCATTCCTTGTCATTTCATTATTTTTAAAAATATTCTTACATAAATAATCATTACATATATATTTTATGGACTCCCCTTGTTTTATTATTGTTTAATAGGTTTGTGTTCATTGGATTGGTAATTTTTATCTTTGTATACATAGGATGAATCCATAGAAGTAGAATCTTTTATGATCGTAGTAGCATTCTTATACAGAAGCCACCCCTTTTCCTCCATTTGTTAGCACTTTTGATCTAAAATCAAGTTTATTCAACCATAGAAACTAAGTTCCATTTTTGTTTCCCTAGAATGCTCCAAATAAAATAAAATTTATACATTTGTCATCTAGCATAACTTCATTTTCTTTTTTTTTGTAAATTTCAAAAGCTACATCATATTCACTCTTAATCTACTAAAAATAAGTTAGTTTAAGACATAAAGTGTTTTATTGGATAAATGAACCATATTAATATCATTTAAAAAATAATAATACTATCCCTTTTTTTGATAGAATACTATAAATAGTATATAAGGTGGCTAATTGAGTAAAAGAAAAATCTCCACAGCCTCTTTCCCATTTATCACATTTTAATATCTTAAATCATTTGGCAATAAGTCTATATTTAATATTTATGTCAACATGGTCAACAATTGGGTTATAGTTCTATTCAATAACTATGTAATCAATGGTCATCAACTAGTCTTGATTGAATTAGTTCTACTCTAGGATTGGATCTAGTTTGGTTACACATCTTCAAAGAAGGTGTTCTAGATTAATAGAATAAGAAAACTTCATCTAGGATAAGTTCCAACCACCACGATAAGATTGTAAATTGGTTAGGTTAACTAATACTAATCCCACACACAAGAAAGTAGTATCAAATTCTAAAGAAGCATTATAAACTGAAATTAATTTACTCTAGATGCCATCTACTTCCAACCAAATTAGTAATCTTACAAATACATCATGTCTACTCATTGCTGCATGTATTACTTTTTTTATCATTAAAGAATTAAGTTTCTTCTCTCACTAATTAGTTACTCAATTTTTTAGGGCCTTTATTCATTTGTTATTTTGGTTATGTATCATGTTTTTGTGCTATGATAATCTAACTTGATGGTTGTACATGATGCTATAATTTGTGAATTAGAATATAGAAATAGATAGATTTTGATTCATAGCTTTAAAGAAGATATTTCACAATATATATTCACAATATATTTAAAAACTAACCATAAATTTTTTATTCAATAAATAATCTTATATTTGAATTGAAAATGAAAACCGAATGAAAAATAAAATCTTAAATTAAATTAAATTATCAAAAACTAAAATAAAATTCCAAAAGAAAAACGTTTTCTAACATGAGAATTAAACCATATTGAAATAAATATTTGATCCCCCAAGTGTTAAAACAATATCAACATATTCAAAGTCGAACAAAATCTGAATCTTAAGTCTAAATTAATTAGTTTGAATATGTGTTAACAAAATGGGACTTCATATCTTCTTTACATATTTGGGGAGATAAAGAACTAATCTTTAAAGATAAGTGATCCACAAAATAAGTTTAAACACCTAGAGTTGTCCAAGAATGACACTTGGCATCATCGAAGGGCCTCGAAAAGGTATGAACATGAATGAGATTAAATTTAATTATCACTATCGAAGGGTTCCTCGTGGTAATTTTAGAACATGTGTAGATTAGATTCACTTAGGTTTCCAAATATATAAGTTAGTTGTTAAAACTAATTAAATAAAATAATCAAGTAAATAAATTTGATAAGATCATAATAAATAGTCTTTAAATATTAAACTAAGTGGGAAAAGAAAATAAAACTTGAGGTATCAATAACATTAACAAAATAGATTATCAATCATAAAAATAATAGAGAAAATCATTCAAATTTGAAAATAGAAATCAATGAAAAGAAAAAAACCTAGACTACAGATATGGAAATCTTAATTGACTAAACTAATTTATAATTTAGACTTCAATATTTAAAAGTAGAGGTTTCATGGTTTGGAGTCAACTAAGGTGTGTTAGGTAACAATATAACCATCTAACATTAGATATTTACCAATAGTAGACATAATGTGAGTCAATCAATCGTTAAATAATGAATTATCAACAACATCATGTGAAGGAGATGAAAAGGGATTTTTTTCAATTAAGCGTCACTAATCTCCTAACTAGACAAATCATTAATAAATCATGTATTGAAGGCTATAGAGGAAGGACTATCTCAAGTTATACAAGGGATATAATCCTTATTTAAGTCCACTAACACGAAATATCGAAATATAAGTATCCTCGCATCTATATGTATAAATATTATGGATCTCATGAGAAAGTAAAGTAAATCCCCTCCCTCGCCCCATCCCTCAACAAAGAAGGATAAGTGCAAACAAGTTCTAGAAAAGATAAAAGCTAGCAACATGGTGAACCAATGTATTTCTGGAATATTGAGCATCCTCTTTTCATAAAAGTATGTGATATCTTCAAAGGTTGAGGGGTTTGATGCAACAACTATTAAAAATGTCTTAAGATCCTTGAGATGTGTAGGAATAGAAGCCAAGGATGGTGATTAAGTGGTATCCATGATTATGAAAAGGTAAAAATTAGTAAAAATAGACTAAAAATGAAAAGGTCCCAAATTTTTATAGGGGTTCGAATTTGAAGTTTACTAAAATATAGAGAAATAAAATAACCCTACATTTATTTTTTAAATTCTAAATATGGAGATGATACAAAATCAATGTAATTAGACTCTAAATTAAATGATTTGAGGTTGATTAAAAGTTAATATAATTAACCTTAGATATTGTTATGATGTAACAAAAATCTAAAATCTAGGAATTAATATTAAATCTATAATCAAAAACAAGATTATCAAGATATGGGTGTTTTAGGCACTTGGGAATGATTACAATAATTTGGTTCAAGTGGTATAAGTTTGCCTTGGAGGGTGCACTAATGTCTAATGCAGATTTTGACCTTCAATAGTTACAAAAGATATTTGTCTAGATGATATTTGCATAAGAAAAATTGGGTGGCGCTAAAAAATATCATTGACCCCTACTATTATAAAGGCAAGGGCATTCTACTTTCTTGTTAGAAGTTAGGCCCCTAGATTGATTCAATGATATAAAAGATAAAAGAACATATAATGTTGTATGTTGAGTTATTATGTTTGATATAAATTAAGATTGCAATGTGTGATCAAATATGTGAATGAGAAATGATTTTTTTTCTAGTTAATATTTGATTTTGATCATTTGATATTTGAAATAAACTAGGATGATGTCTTTAAATATATAACCATAGACACACAACTTGATGAATTTTAGGACTTGGGCCACTCAAGGACATAAATCTTAGAGGACAATCTTTAGAGCATGAGCATGTGTGTGTGCAAAGTGATTTTAAAAATAAGAGTAAAAGTGTAAGGTACACACTTTTATCCTCTATAATTAGATATTTGAACATGATTTCTAGTTTTAAAATGTCATTTAGTCTCTACCTATATTAAAGAATAAGAATGTTCACACAATCATTCATATGATCAACTTACAATAATGAAAGAATGAGAAAAAATAATTTAGAATAATTCATCGTTATCCTAAAAAAGATTGAACGGTTTACCTCAACAATATATTATTACACTCCACACTTCAAAAAAAAAAAACTCTCCTTTAATCCCATAAATACATTTCCATGCTTTTTCTTGCCCGTTTTAATTATAATTGTTAGGTAAACTTAGCTTTTTAAAGAAAAGAGGGGAAGAGCGCTTCTACTTAAAGAAATCCTCACATCACCTTTAAGAAATTAGTCACCAAAAACATGGGACTATTCCTCACAATTTAAAAACTCTTTGGAAACTAAATGGAATGTACTTTTAAATAATTAAAATGATTATGATTAGACTATAGCTTTAGTGGAAAAGATATTCCCTTAAAATATTGGGGGGAATTTGAGGTATGATAGCCAACATCATCACGGTGATATCATATGCCTATAAACCAACTTTTATGAAATAAAATCCTCACATAAAAGAAAAAGGTGTGACAGAAGGAATAATAATGATCATTATGGCCATGTGTGGAAACTTTATTTAATATTATTCGTTATAACAAATTACATATGAAGTTTTTAGACTTTGAGTGTTAGTAATTTTATTATTTAAAATGGGCACTTTAGCTTTATCACAAGGAGAAGACCAATTAAAATTCTTCTAAATAAAATATAAATTAATTTTCATTCTATCAACTATCATATATAATGGTCATGAACTTTTATATGTTTGGTTATGGTATGACAAATTATGTTTTTTTTATTAATTTGAACACATTCTATTTATATTTTAAAGGAAATCATTTTTATTGTAGAGTAAAAAATTTATCATAATTTATGTTTGTAAATTTTTATTATTTATTATTGATTTAAATGTATATTAAAAAGTTCAATTACAATCATATTTATTATGAGTTTATTATTTATCGATATTTAGTAATGTTTTTTATTACATTTTAATGTGTGTTTTTATTTTATTATTTTGATTGCATTGACATTATTTATTTATCTTGTTTTATCTCGTCCTTATTGCTATACTATATAGCCCATGGTATACTGTATAGCCCATAATATATGAGGAGAATTAGCGATGAACAAAGGCCTTATGTTATACCGCTCATCGCTCATCGTGGATTTATTTCAAAACTTGAGTTCTGAATTAGCAATAAGCGATGAGTGTCCTATAAAAGGTTTTTCTTTCGCTAATTGTGATATGATCCTATGAGCGATGTATTTTGTGCCATTTTTTTATGCATGTTGTACGTGTCCAAATCTGGTGCTATCACAACATCTCTCGTCGCAGATAGTAGCCTTGGTGCAAGGTTTGAATTAGCGATGTGTGACGGAGGGATGAATATGACCAAAGGTCAGGCCGCAACACCAGGGGCTAAATATCATCGCAAGTATGTCTACATCACCGATAGAGTGGGGCAATGATAAAGTAAATTAGCGACAAGCGATGGTTACTACATGGAATGAGCAACGTGGCAAAATCTTGAAGATTTACCATAAAGAAAAAAGGAAAGTAGCGAGAGGACTAAGGAACCGTTGATAAAGTTTTAAAGTAGGATAATCCAATGGATTGAAGATCACCACATAAATAATTTCATCAAAATTTGGGGAGGATCAGCGATGAAGCGATGAAGTGTATAGAGAAAGTTTCCCTCTAAGAAAAAACTAGTCTTATGTACCTCACCGATATTAATGAAAGCACGGATTAGGTTGGCGATACATGTTGATTGACAAATCACAACACTTGAGCTGGCATCGTTGTTTTCTATGAGCAAGTTTCTAAGGACATAAAAAACAAGGCTCAAATCACCATGGATGAAGTTTTAAATGTTTTAACATCAACGGCTTAAATTCAATGACGAGCTATTAAGTTATCAACTCGCTCGCATGAGGAGTTTTCAAGTCATTAATTTTGCATGCTTCAAATTGCCTATTTAATACAGATTGCTTGTTGATCTTCTTCGTCATAATTCATTTTGCAATGAATGAGGGTTGAAGGCTGATAAAGAAGTGTGTGGGAATTGAATTCTCCTGAGAAGTGTGTAGACATTCTAGGCAAGTAGGTCTGCCATGATGATTAGGAAGTCTAAGAAGCTGAGTTTATTTGAGTCTAAGGAAGATATTGAGAATGGAAGTGGAATACATGGAGCTCCTGATATGCCAACAGCAAGAATAGGATTCAGGAAGTTCAAGGAGTATAGTACCAAGGATAATTACCCTCCATGAGAGCAGATAGTTTCAAAAGAATTAGTCAAACACAGAGAGAAGAGGATGGTGAAATATAAAAAGAAGGCAAGGAGAGAGAGTGAGCACTGTAAGGCCTATCCGAAGGAGTGCAATTCTCCATGTGAGGTTTCTAAAAACCCTTCAGACAATGAGGGTGACACTGATCCAAAGGGTGATTATTATCCCCTCTCCTTGATACTATCGGTGAATTCTAACAAGGAGGTGGTGATAGTTTCTCTAGTCCCACCACAAGCAAAACATGAGCGAGTATCCTCTAAGGTTGATGACTCAGAGTGATCATTGCGCCCTATTTTTGTTTTTGATGAAACCATTCCCTTTCTGTTAGGATTGTCCTATTCAGCACTCATGGGATTTCTTGTTTCATGTGCTAAGGTGGAATTTTTTCGGGCTGGTATGTAGGAGAAGTGCCAAACTAGTTAGCCTTGGTGACGCATATGTTGTTTCCAGACTATATACAAGTTTATGTTGGAGCTGCTATTGGAGAATCTTCTTTGGTCAACAAGGATGAGGATTCAACACGGTTACAACAAACTCTGCCTTTCGAGGAGCTGGCGTGTCTTCATTCAAGGAATATGGAATGTGGTATTTTACTCTTCCATTTTCCTCAAATGATTGCATGTAACAAACTAAGAATATCTCGAATTCTAGTGCAAATGAAATGAAATGTAAATGCAATTAAGCCTGATACTTGTTGCTCCCTTATTCTATAAAAGGGATCTCAGGGCTTATTACAGGGGTAGAATTATGAAGTCAAAATAGGGTTCTAGGTAAAAAACTAAGTTCAGGAAAAGGCACTTAGAATAGAATACTGGAAATAGACCAGTAATTTGTCTTGGATGTGAGATCATGTATGTAGTGATCTTAAACAAGTTTTATAGAAATTACTTATATGAGAGAAAATATTAATCTGGAAGTAGATACTCTCCTATGTATGTTGCTTATAAGCTATGAATGATAAATACTAATGGTGTTATCATTTGTCTTCAAATATTTCATTTGAATGTATTACTCTATTTTCAACTTTAATTCAAGGAATTGATTAAAATGCTTGAATAGGGTTATAAAATTTGTAAGGAATGGCTTAGGATTTCTAAGAAGTAAATGTTTCTTGCACAGTGATTTTTTGTAAACACAAAGCAATACGAAAATAGTCCATTTCTTCCTTAAGTGAGTAATTTGTAAATTACTGATCCTCATGTACTTGACTCTGTAGCTTCAATTGATGAGACACTGGTCATTTTGTCAAAAAATCTTGTGTAGAATGAACAGATAGTGTTCTTGGCCCTAGACTTAAGATAAGACAATATTCAATTAAAAAAATCTTTCCAAGGATAGTATAAGTGGGATTATCCCCAATTCCTAGCAAATAACTAGTCGCTCACTTGAAAATCTGCCAAATCTTTGATGAAATGAACTTTATTTACAGTAAGTAGGAATCAATATGTGTATAAATGTGTTACTAATTGAATACAGTATCTGAAAATGTAATTGGGATCACCCTCCTAAGTTTCACAGAGCTTGAAGTGAAGGAGTACAGACCTTAATGTCCTATGCTCGTTGTGTTGGCACTAACCTAGCAATTCTTCATCGTAGGAGTTGGCTACTTCTTAGAGAATTGTTCGGTTCTGCTGGAAAAATCACCATCAGAAATGGCAACTCTATTGGGGAATGTACTTAGGAATTTGGTTGCACATTGTCTTATCAAAGAGTCATTCACATCTTGAACTATTATTTGTAACTGGAGGTTAAAAATTATTTACTCATATTTTCCCATCTGAGTCACCAACAGAATGGTGACTCTACTGGGGAGACTTTCAATCTCCAGTTGCAGACTATCAGAGTCAAGAAATTGGTGAAATCTTAATATCTAGTTCAGATACTGAGGAATTTTCAGACCTGGAAATGTTTATGTTGAACAAGTTTCAAAAGATATATGTGTGACTCTATTGTGGGAGAAAAACAATAAGGATATTCATCTTTGAAGGAGCTTCATACTGCTTGAAGTTCAGTCCTTTGTAAAAAGAGGTGGCAACTCTGTTAATGAACCTGATGAAGATGTGAAGAACGTTTCAAATATTGCACATGTTTCCAGTCAGGAAGAAGAGCTTTGCTACAACATATCCAGGTATTCTTCAGTTTTTGGTTTTCAAGAAAGATAAATCTGTATATGAAAACCATATTTGTAAGACTTGAAAAAACTGATTCCCTATTGAGTGAAAATAAGCACTAAGAAAGGGAATAGTAGTGATAGGCTTGCATACTTTTGTATTACTAAATGGCATATTTATTTATAGAGCTATGTATGCAATGTTCTTGAAGAAATTCATTTAGGAGATCTTGAGCAAGTTGAGGATAAGAATTTGTATTGTAAGAGCTTAAGATCATATTGTAAAAGAAGTCTGAGTTGCCTTGTGTAACTGCAAAGTTGATACAAAAAAGGCCCGTAAAGGTTAAAGAAAATGTATCATCAACCTATACATCCTAGTGTGTAGCCCCTATCGTGTAATAAAAGAAGTTTCAGCATTAAAAGGTACATGGCCATAAATTTTAATGGCATTTGTGGTTACCCTAATGTGATTCCATCTAACATTAGGGAATGCTTACCAAATTTCAGTGGTACAAAGTGTGAATCAGCAAGTAAGAATTGGCAACAATTCAGCAATTTAATGGATGATTATGAGATAGATCATGAGGATGTTATCATGAGGTTGTTTGTTCAGTCTCTAAAAGGAGATGCAAGAGATTGGTTCTCTGATTTACCGGTAAGCTTTGTCTATTCTTGAAATGATTTCAAAGAAGTGTTCGTAGAACAGTTTGGTGAAAGGATCAATGTTGGCTATTTGCTCACTAAATTTATGAACATTGAGAAAGAGGATGATGAGCTAGTCCCAACATTTAACAGAAGATTTGCTAAAACATTACGGGACATTCCTGATGTTTTGGAACTAAGTGATACAGTATGTTTGGTTGTTTATTTGGGAGCTTTTGATAATGAGATGAGCTATCTACTGAGAGATAAAGATCCCAAACCTTACATCAGGCCTATGGGATAGCCATGAACATTGAAAACAACTTGAAATATGGAATGCAATGTAGTCATTTGAATACAAGTGTTTTCTGCCATAGAACACCAAATGTTGATGAAGGGTGTAAACCAGAAGTCAAAAATGAATGTAAGAACATTTACACCCCTATTGTTTCATCTTGCACAACATTCTATAATACCAACCTCATAAAGCCCCAAACACATCATGAGAAACCATCATGTTTTCAACTTACAATGATAATAACTTGGTTGCTTTATATGAGTCGAGTAGTGAGTTGTCATATAAAGAGGAAGAGAACATAGCAAAGGATGAAAATATATTTGAAGCAAATGAAAGGTGTGGCTTAAATACTGTTGAAAAATCCATTACTTATGCTCCTATGGATGAGATAATACTGAGCATTCAGTCTGACAATTCTGAACATAATTGCATAATTGATGAGTCTTCTTGTTGTAGTAATAATGATGGCATAGGGTATGGAAAATTTTCTATTGATTGTGATTGTTCTCATGAAGTAGAGATGGAATCATTTGTTGCAAATGAGAAATGTGTTGATAATGATGTAAGTGCATTTGAAAAGGAATCTATATGTTCTTCTAGTGATTACAGTGATTTTGGATGCAGTAATGACTTGAAGGAATTAGACCTCCATGTTGAGAAAGTTGAGGATCTTATGTCAAAAATGAATGTAAGGGAAAACCCCCTATTTGAGGAGCCTCCATCTTCATCAGTTGATAGAAATGATGATCCCTATTGGAGTAGAGAAAATCCACTCTTTGTTGGGGATTCCGATGATGCATCTGAAACAGAGTTAGAGTGTGGCCCTGAGCAAACATAGCAATACCTTGATGAGCTTCTCGAAGACATTACCTATGACTATTTTACATTTGATACAGATGTTGCAGACAAGGTTGAGTACCATGAGGCTAGCTGCTTAGAAGATTATGAACACTTTAAGTTCCTAGTTCAGCTGGGGGGCATTTTGATGAAGCATGACAATGAGATGAATAATAAGGAATGTTATTTTCAGTATGAACATGTTTCATATGATGAACATAACACATATGTGTCATGTGATGATGAAAATTTGTAGTTTATGCCTAACTCCACAACACCAAATGACAGGGATTACACTAGCAACGTTATAATCAAAAGGGTTGTGAGATATGTTAATAACAATAATTGTGATCAGGAAAATTCTCATTTGTTCAGAAAAGGCCTAACATTTGTTTGGCAAGATTGAAATTACTCTTACTACAGAGGTACAACAAGGCCAGATATGGATGGAAAGGCATCAGTTCTTTTAGGAGGTTGGTTTTCGATAGAGGCATAAACCTACCCAGGGTTTTTGTGGCCTAGTGCCACCAATCAGGAGATAAAGCCTGATTAAGTTGAAAGGTGCATACTACAATTTGCATCTTTGGGGAATCTTCACATTTTGATCGAGTGGAGATTAGGCCCCCATTTTCAAGTCTTTTTGACCTGTGTAAATTTTGTACATATTTTGTTTATTTGGTTTTGTTCTTGTGCCTGGTCTGTTTCAACTAAAAATTCTAGAATCTCACCATGCCTACAAGAGGCATACATCCCCAGTCATAGCCACTAATGGAACCCTCAAAAATTTGCGTTCCATCTTAAACCCTTATTGCATTTGGATATAGGGTGTTATCTTGAGAGTTTAAGGGTTGCTATCTACAAAGGCTTACAGGGTTCTATTTGGCCATTGACTCCCTATTACCCATTGCCAGTTATTTTAATGCATCTTTGGTCATTCATCGTCACTTGGTAACCGGTCCTTCAATCCTAAATCCGGACCTTTCTATTTTATAAAATTGAGTAAGGATCTTTTGGCCTTTACATCCTTTGCATTTCGTGACTTATAATTTTTTGAGTCAACTATTATTCTAGGGAGTCCCCTTCATTAAGAACGACTAATGAACATGTGCTTAAAAGTTTCACTTAAATCCTGATGGCCCTCCTAGTTGTATCACTCATCGCTGATTCATTCATAGGTTCACACCTTCAATTAGTGACAAGAAATGGAATGATGTTTTCCTTTAACGTCGCTCATCACTAATAGCTTTTGAGCTTTCAAATTTGTAATAGCGATGAGCGATGCTTCTGGCCTTATGTTCTTATCGCTCATCGCGGATGGCCATAAAAAGATAAACTTGGAACATCGATGAGCAATGTGATTTGATTTCCTATATATCTCTTGATCGTGGATATATTCTGAATGTAAAGTCTCACATCAGCGATACACAATGGACCTTATAAATTTTGTAAATATTTTCATCGCTAATTGCTTGCAAAATATATGAGGAGAATTAGCGATGAACAAAGGCCTTAATCTGGTGTTTGAGTCATGTTTTCTACATCGTAATTTCTCTTTGAGATCTTAGTTTTGTAGTTTCAGTGTGATGATGGGTTTGCATGATATATTGAATGGATCTACAGGTTGTGCAATGTTTTGGGTTGTCTTTACCTACATGTTTGTTGTGGGACAACTCAGAAGTGGACTGTCTATATTCGTGAGATCTGATTTTGTGATGGTGCAGACTTGTTAGTTGGCTTTGTCTGTGGTCACTTGTGCATTGGTGTAGTTGCTTTGAGATGTGAGGATGGATGGTGTTGAGCACGTGGATAGTTGGTTATGGGGACCTGTAGCATGTTGTATCACGATGTCATAGATAGCTTGGATACACTGCCTTGTGTAAGCTTTTGACAGTGATGGTTTTTTTGCTTGGTTTGAAGATCTTGGTGTTGCTTGGTATTATTGTCAAATGGATATGTTGATGAGTGGACCTAGAGGATTTTTCAGTTTAGTGGTTGTTTGGTCATGATGCTTGGAAAGCTTGGTTGTCACATTTTAGTGGGAGCTTTAGCAATGACTATGAATTCATCACTTAGTGGTGAATAATATTCTTTAGTGTTGCAGATGTTATTAGGAGGAGCTCTTAGATCTTGTTGTTGTAGAAGGGGTCTTTCGCATTTGCATGGACACTATTTGAAGATGTGTAGCATCTCAAAGCCATGCAGTACTTTGGTTGAGGTTTTGGTGGTGCTTGAAAGGTGATGTTGGTTTAGAGTTTGTTTGCTTAATGTCATGGTATACTCTTGATTGTGCATTAGAGTTTTGGCATGATGCATTGCTCTTGAGACCATGGTATGTTCACTTGGAGCATTGTATCTCCTAAGGGGGATGTTTAGATCATGATGTCATGATAAGTTCCTGATTTAGATTATTAGAGCGTTGATAGTGGTCTGGTGATTCTCTGTGTTTTGGGTGCATTGGTCATATGCTTGAGAACTTCATGATAGTGTAGTGATGCATTTGGAGTTTAGCATGAGATGGTCATTTTCAGATGCTCATGGATACATGGAGAATAAGGTGAAGATATAATTCTCTTGAGATGAGAGAAGTGGTGTTGATGGTTACTCTTGATGAAGATTTCAGTAGAAAGTTTGAGGAGCCTACACCTGGGTTAGACGTGAGTTCAACAGAGACCAATGAGGAGATTGATCTTGGAGAATTCATGAGGACTTGGTTACCCTGGAGGAGCATTCTCTTTCCCCACTCTTGGTCTACTCGGTAGTTTATCATTTGAAAGGTATTGCCCATTATTGCTTTCAGATGTGTTATGTTTGTGCTTTGATTCTCATGGAATGAGTTGATTCTTGGTGATTGGTTTAGCATGTGTATATATGTTGTATCTTTCATAGATATGGATCTTGAGCTCTGTAGTTAGTTCTGAAGGATTCATTTGAAAGATGTTTATCATTGGTTATCATTTATTGATAACCTTGTGCTTTTGTTTGTTTTAAGATATCATTTATTGATGATTATTATTAGGAGATGGTTTAATGGGCTGATTTCCTAAGATGGGAAATGGAGTAGTTTGATCTTCTTGGAAAAGCTTACATCCATATAATTACATGATATATATGTTGTGTTTGATCTTGGAGATTGAACGGTTGGTGTTGTTATGTTGTTCTCTTTGGGGTGTTGTGAAGGAGATCATACTTGAAGCAGTTGGCATTAAGAGGTGTATGTAGGAGGATTTTCTACATGTATATGATGTGCAGAGGTGCTCTCTTTGGTCTTGGTTATCTTCCTAGATGTTTGATTTCACATTACATTGGTTTGAGATTTTTTCGGAGCTATAGTGATCACTTGCTTGTGGTTATGTGTTTTCATTCGTGTTCTTGGGTGATGACATGGAGGTTCTTAATCTCTTTCTTTTGTTGTGTGTGGAGAAATTGACAAAGTTGTGAAGACTTGTGGTGAGAGTTTTTCTTACAGGTTATTTAATTACAGGTTTTGCATATCATTGTGGGTGGTTCGTTGAAACTACATGTTTGCACTCTCTATGTTATGTTATTGGTAGACTTGGTATGCCTTGATCTTTTTAGATTTATTACCCATGTAGTGGGAGTTCCTGAATATGTTTGGTCTTCTTCGACTAGTTTGTACATGGAGCCTGTATCTGTGGTTGATGGGTTGGTTGTGTTGTTGGCATGAGTTTACTGATGAGGATACCTTCGAGGTATGTGTGATTGGATGGAGTAGCACTTGTTGTGTGTGCTATTTTCAGTCACATGGGTTGATCAGTTAGATGGGAGCAGTCAGTTTTATGGTTGTTGTTCTAGTTGATGTTATGTCTTGTTTTCTGGAGAATGACTTCACGGTTGTGTTCATGTTGAGAGATTTGAAGTTGATGTTGTGATGCTTCTATATATCTTGTGATCACAATGAAGTGGTGGCAATATGTTATAGACTTTTCTATAAGATGAATTCAGTGCTTATGTTCTTTAGACTAGTGCATATTCACCATGGCTCATTCCTTTCCTTTGGAGGATGGCAGGAATTGTTACTTGAGATGGTGGACATCTTAGATGTTGGTGCAAGTGTCATAGTTGGAGCATGGAAGCATTAGTTGAGGATCTTGATGATTGCATGGATGGCTGATACAGTAGCTTCTAGCTTTGGAAGGAGCCAGTAAGTTCTTCGTCAAGTGGGAGAATGTTGAGAAATGTGACTCAAATTTACTGGCTTGATCGACTTCCTGGAGCATTTGTGATTTTCCCTTTATCGGCCTGACATTTAAAGTTTGGCAGGAAATAGTTTGTTACTTAAGTTGCAGGGTTCCAAGCTTTCCTAACTTAAGTTGTGGGGTTCTAAAGTTTCATAACCTCCCGACTTAGCAACTTTGAGGTTCTCTTTGTTGTTGATGAGTCGCGGGTTCTAAGAAATTCATAACCTCCGACAAGAGGTTCTGAAGTTTAGGTTTTCAGCGACAGCGACTTTGAAGCTAATGGATGTGGGGACCACTTGGAGCAGTAAAGTGAATATCAAAGGGACATCCTGATAGGGCGATGTATTCTTGCTCATGGGTGTCTTGGTGGGACCCAATCAGTGTCGAGCTGGAAAGAGGTAATTGGTTGACTGTTTATTGTAGTTGCTCGTTAGAAGTTGAACTGAATCATTTCATGTTGGAATGTTGTAACTAGGGTTAAAAATGAATATTATAAAACCCTAAAATGTTCTGCAAAAGAGAAGGGGTGATAGAGGTTGAAAGGGGGTTACACTGTCGGATTCTCTCTGGATCGAACAAGATGTAAACTCTGTAAAGGCTTAGAGCCTAAATTGTATTGTAACTGTATTTTGTTGTTGAATAATACAATGGCAATCTGGGTTTTTGGAGTGTGGGGTTTTTTACCCGTAAGGGTTTTCCCCACATAAATCTATGTGTTCTTTTCTTTTGTTCCATCTTTCATGTTTAATGGTTCTATTTGATAAATTTGTTTAATGTTGTTGTTGAAACTAGTTTAGTTTGTATAAGATTTTCTCAAAAGGATTAATGTGGGAAATGAACTATGTCTGATTCTACTTTGGCATAGTAGTACGTGTCTTTGGAAATCTAAGAAAATAAATTTAGTTCCTTTTGAGATGAACCCAAAATTTCCCAACAGCTTTACCTCTTACTTCTTTTGGTAAGCGGTAAGACTTCCTCCCGATCTTCGACCCCTGAAATCTCTCTTTTGGCTTTTGGACTTCGAGCTTTGACCTTTTACTTTACCTCTTACCTTTCTTCAATAAAAGATAAGCCTACTTCCTGACTTCTAAAGCCCGAAAAGGGAAAAAATTTTGCACTTTGTGATTTACTCCTTTCTTATTTCTTCATTCCTTTAAGCATGCGATATGGAAAATCCCAAAGCCCGATCTCCGACGATCTGATGCCAATGAGGTGCATACGGTATGAGGTAGGCCTGAGGCCCAACCTTCAACAGGTTCCTATTTTCATGGTTTGTTACTTCGGCCTTCTTTCTTCACTTCTTCAACAAGCGGTATGAGGTATCTCCAACCTCCGACCCCTGATTTTCAACGAATTTAGCATGTTTTTTGGGGTCGATGCCATTAATTCCTGAGCAACCTTCTCACTTGCTCGTTTGACTTTCGAGGCTCGAGGAAATCATTTATTGCACATCTTAACTTTTGCAGAGGATCTCATGGGCACCCATGCTCATTTATTGCAAATGTATTGTCCTTTCTGATGGATCCATACCCAGATCATGATTTTCACATAACCCCTCCATCCTTTCATGCATAAGCATGACAGGCATTCATTGCTAGGGTTTGGGTGTTGAGTGGGTCGACTATCTTCCTAGGCATGTTTTATGAGTTATGCTTGAACTATAAAGGAAACACTTGTATTTTTTCAGAAATGCAGGCTCCTCTTTGCACAGCAAAAAGGCTCCTTTTAGACTAATAGAGATTGTAGTATTCCTTCTTCAACATTTTGTCTCTTTTTGCATTGTGTGATTTGATGTTTAATTGTGGTTTCACCCTTTAAATCCTATATTATGTCTCATTGATGCAAGTGTTAGAGTGAAATTTTCATGTTAATGCAAGTTATATGTTGTGTTGAGTAAGTTTCAATATGTTGTAGATGTGAGAAACCTCAATTTTTCCTTCAAGCAAGCTTTGAATCCAAGCTTTCATATAAATTACTTATGTATTGCATGTGTGAGCTGAGGTTGTGAGAACAAAAAGTATCTTATTGATGTTGATTGTGAGTTGGAGCAACAAGTAAACCTACATTTCTGGTTTATCACCTCGTTAGTTTTAGGGTTTTCATTTCAAGCATCCTTCTTCCCTTTTCCTTGAGAGTTTTAGTAGTTTTAGGTGATCCATCAGGGGAACCAGCCTACTTTGGAGATCCATCCTCATTATAAGCAACCCACAGCTTGAGGATGTTTCCATGTTTCACAGGATAGTTGAGTGCATACTTAGCTAGGGTGCAATCCTAAGTGATAACAAAAGGTCTAAAGAAGTTCTAGCATATAGTTTTTTCCAATAAGATTATAGCTACTCATCCAACCTAACATAAGAGAAGGGATGTTCTTTGGAAAGATTAGTGTGAAGGGGATCAACTAGATAAGCAGAATCCTTGAATATGACATTTATGTAAAATATACAAATCTACTCAAGGGAAGAACCCTATGTCAACACCTAGCTAAGGATATTCTTACTTGAAAATCTTTAAATGTGACATTTATGTAAGATAGTGTTACTTGAGGATAACAAAAGGGAAGATCTCCAAGCGTCCTTGGAGATTCTATGAATCACAAGTATCTTCCAATATTTGAAAATTTTGAGGTTTGTGTCAAGGACTTTTTGCCCAATAGATAGTTGTTTATTGGGTTCTTTGTTCTTTCTCAAGTGAAAGAACCCTTGCAACTTGCCAAAACAATAGTGAATTTTCACTATAAGCGGTAGATTTCTTCTGCCTTGCTACAACGATATTCACAATATTGCTTAATACTATTCCTTTTACTACTCAACTCTTGATGGAACTTCTCATCCAAAATTCAAAATTCAAATTTGTGTATTTAGGACAATTTTCATTGTGGTTTGGGGTATTTTTCCAATAGATAAGGCATATCTACCATGTAATAGTTTAGAATCTACCTAGAATATATGAGCTTATGAGCCTTATGTACAAAGAATTCTCTTAGTTCTTTTGTAACTAAAATCCAAGGGAACCTCTATCTATGTGTCTAGAAGTGTTAGCATTTCATTGTGTGTCATTTAACTCTACTATCTAAAGCATCAATATAGTTCAATTCATTACTCTCAAGGTTTTGATTCTTATTTTTTGTGAATTAGTTTATTGGATGCATGTTATGTTGTCTTCTCATTATTTATGTTGATTATTATGTTGTGAATTGCAAAGCTCTTGTAGAGATTATAAAAATATTTTTTCAACGTAAGTTTTTACTTTTCAATTATTATTTTGTGTATCTTCCCCTCTTTCTCCTTTTTAAATTAGGTTTAAGATTGAATAGATAAGGAATCGACCTTTCAATCCAACAATTTTACAAACTTGTCTTATGTTTGTGAATCTTTCCATATATTGGTGGGGTGCATTTGTTGTGAAAAGTCATTAAGCCAATAAATACACAGAAAATGAAAAATGAAGAATATGAAAAATCTAAATGTGTAATATTATTCAATCACCACATAAAGAAATTTCATTTCAAAGTGGTTACCAAGATATTAATTTTGAGCTTCAAAAGAAAAAATGTAAAGTTCTATTCGCTCATGCTTATAATCAAAGTCGTCTCAAAATAAAAAGAAACAAGAATAATATAAAGCAAAGCTGGATTCAAAATGTCATCAACAATATAAAAAAAATAGCTCCAAATTCATTTCAAATGAGCTCCAAGTACAAAATGGATGCAAAAATTTATTCACTAAAGTTCATAATAAGTCCACATCAATATAAAATAAAACCCTAAGGAATATAAAAAAAATTGGGTGTGAAATTTATACATCGTCACCTAAAGAAATTTTACGCGGGAATTTACTTACACCACTTTGCTGTCATATGTCATTCTCACCGCTAGCAATTCACCAAGTTTTTGAAATATATAAACTTGGTGAATTGTTAGCCGTGAATTTTCCATGGCAGTGAATTGCTAGCGGTAAATTTTCCTTGGATGAATTGTTGGCGATGAATTTTCCTAGAGCCTAGTTCATGAGATTGTTTATATATGATTGTTTTCAAAGTCTAAGTCTGGACTGGCGTATCTGTGGGGGCACGAAAGATTCTAAAGGGTGTGTTAATTGTAGATTAGATGGCATCCCTCCTGATGCATGACAAGTAGTAATACATACTTGGTTTCTGGATATCTAACTATTCATTCAACGAGCTCTGGATGGTTTTAACACATCACAAGAGTTGCTTATCTTTCCCGAGGTGATCATCCCAACCGTTGATGCCTCCATAGCTTGAAACAAGTTAACCCTTTCATAAATGACATTGGTTTTGTATTTGTATCCCATGATTTCAGCAGATAAGCTTCGAAATTCACGGTCCAAATTTCCTGCAAAGCGAAGCTGAGCATACATGGTTCAATCCGGGTAACTCAGTATTGTTTCGTATAAGTTTTGGAATCTAATCTTGGTTGTTGGAGTCATATAGGATAAAAGCACGTATGGAAAGTAATAAAGATTTCAACATGGAAGATTTGTTTTAGTGCTCCAGACATGGTGAATTGAACAAGACCAAAATGCATGGTTCCAGGTGATTGCACAGAAGAATGAGCTTCAATGGCTTAAGTTTATCTAAGAAAAATAAATTGATCTTTGATGCATGAGGATTACTCAAAGGAATTCAGTCATTCTTAATTCACACCAGTTTAATCGTTAAAACTATTTATCACTTTTTGGTAGGGATGAAAAATATAATTGCTATTGATTATTTGACTATTAATGACTGATATTTAAGTAGAGTGGAACTCACAAGCATGCAAAACATTCAGTCAACACATAGATCATGTTAAGATTATGTATGGATAGATTGTAACAGTTAGATGGCATGCAAATTAAAGAAAGAAAAACTACATAATTATCAAATTTAATCTTTAATTTCTACCACTAATTCTAGCTATAGCAACAACAAACCACAACTATTTTTTACAACTTTTTTTAACTAATTTATTTTAGCTACCTTGATCTTAGGATCAATGCAAAAAAAAATTACATAAACACTTTTAATTTACTTTTTTTCTCAAGGAATTACAAAAAAATTATGCATGACTAACATCTTGTGAGTTCAATCGAGTCGATCACTTGTTTTCCTATTTAAAATACTGAAATGTGTGTGTGTATGATATAAGTATAATGTGTAATTAAAATTGATTAATTGTTTGATTTCTAATTAGAAAAAGGAAGATAATCTAGTATAACCAAATTATACCTACACCCATGGTCTTTTAGTAAACTTGATTATTTTTTTAGATTTTTTTTTTTACCAAACTAATATTTCATTGTGGTATTTTAGTGAATACTTGTCTAGTTTCATTTTAATGTGATCAATTAATCATTGAATGTGACAAGATTAATTTGTAATTCTTCGATAAACAAACTTTTTTTCTCCCTAACCTCCTAAACTTTTTATATTTTTATGAAGCAATTAGTAGATTTGTATTGTTAGAATAGGCTTTCTTTTCACGTCATTTCAAGTTTCTCATTGTTCTAGAAATGAAAAATCTTCATACAAAAAACTAATAGTGGTAACCTTATGATACTTGTTAGTTTTTAAGATATTGCAACGCTTATGCAAAACAAAATAGTTTGTATATTCAAAGAATATCAAAAACGATTGCTTACAAACAATATCCAAGCCTTAAGGTTGAATGACCGATGAAGGCTACTGCACCTGCTGCTACTTCCTCTACTCGTGGCGTGTCTTCTAGGTGTTCCCACCCTGCCTCTCCTTCCTCTCACTGCCCTAGCTCGTTGATTGGCGAGCATGCTTATGCCCTCAATCCTATGACTATTGGGCAATCTTCTGTGAATGTGTTGGGTTGTGGCATGCCCTCTCCAGATATGGAGGGTTTGGTCGGGGCACATAATTTGTCTTGGATTTTGTTCCTAATTTTATGGTATTCATGAGGGTTCTGCACAGGTTGGGTTGGGTTTGTTGGGGGTGGCTCCTGAGCAGGTGCCTCCTGCATGTTCCCCTGTATCCGCTATTGCCCATGCCCCTTTGGCTTCTCCTTCAACCGCCTTTGTTGCTTTGTCTCCTATGGTTGGCGCTTCTATCGTTCCTGCTAGGGGTAGTAGCTTCTCACAGGTGGCTAGATCTACTCCTATTTTCCCTCCTTGGGTTTGCCCTCTCCCCTGTGCTAAACCTTCTCCAGTGGTGGTTTGTGGGGATGATATTGTTGAGAATGTGAGTTTCTATGAGGCAAGGTTTGGTGTGTCATTTAACCAATCTTTGGCCTTCTCTTGCTGTACTTCACAAGTGGGTTTTGGATTTTTGGAGGGCTTTAGTGGATGGTAAGATTGAACTCTTCCCTTGTGCTAAAGAATATTTCATTGCTACCTTTGATTTTGTGGAGGACCATTGCTTGGTGTTGAGTCGTCTATGGGCTTTGGGAGAGAGCTCTCTCTCACTCAAACCCTGGACCTCTTCCTTCAACCCCCTCACCAAACCACTCAATGTGTGTCCAATGTGGATAAGACTTGAATCTTTCCCCCAATTTTGGGAAGAGACTTGTTTCGAGGCCATTGGTAATTCTATTGGTTGTTTCTTGAAGGTTGATGATTCCACTTCTTTCATTGGGCATTCAACCTTCGCTTGTATTCTGGTAGATATTGACATCTCTTTGTCGCTTCACAAGCATGTGGTTTTGTTGATTGGGGATCAACCTTGGTCCCAACCGCTTGGTTATGAGGGGCTTCTTCCAATGTCGACGTTGTTTCACAGTTGGTCACATGGCTTCGGCTTGTTCTCTTCAGCGTCGTAATGGTGTTGCTACTTGGTGGAAGAATGCTAAAAATGATCTCCTGATTGTTTTGGTTATTGACTCTTCAAAAGTTGCTAACGTTGTTTCAACTATCTCTTATGAGAATGTCCCTTCATAGGCTTTTGTTGAGCTTCCTATTGCTGACTCGATTCTGTTGGGTCTCGAGTGCCATGCAAGCGTCCCTCCTCCTTTGGGTGCTTCTTCTCTCGCAGTTGTGTCCACTCCATCATTGGTTCTTCCCATGTGGGTGCCTCTTGCCCCCTGCCCCCCCACAATGGGGGCCCAGACAACAATATCACTTTGACAGTTGTTCGTAGAAGGCGTATCTCTACCTCTTCCTCTTCTCATGACTTGTTGGACAAGTCTATTGTTTAGGGTTGAGACCCTTGTTTCTTGTTTCTCTATGGTTCTATGCTCTGATCAAAAGCATAGCTAGTCTTTGTTGTGTTTTTTAGTTTCCTGGTTGTCTCACTTCTTGTGAGCTCCTTGTGTTTGGCCTTTATGGTTGTTTTGTATTAGATACGGTTCCTTCTCGTCTTTATCTTAATCAAAACAATATCCAAGCCTTGGTAAGATTGAACATTTTGCTTTTAAGCATTGCATTGAACTTCACTCTCACTAGTAGCATGTTGAAATATATGTCAATAGATACATACTTTATTAAATTATTATTAGTTATCTAAATTTAGACTACAATTTTAAGGACTTCGATATTCCACTCATCAATCATCAAATTTTACAATTAATTCACAAAAAATATATGATCTCATTGATGAATTAAGTACTAAATTCTACACAATAATTACAAATCAAAATTAGTAACACCAAAGTAATTAGGAGGCACCTAGAAAAAACCTTAAGTCCCAAAAATTGAATGCTTAGCCTTCACTAATTTTTTCACGAAGATGATCTCCTTTTAGTACCTATGATTGGAGCCTGCACTTTCTCATTTTTTGGTGCCATGATCACAATCTTTTCTTTGGATGTACTGCCTACTTTATAATTACTCTCCAAAATCCCTATTTTTAATTTTTTTCCTTAATAACGACCCTTACCTTAAATTTCATTTCCCTTCCTGATTAGTCTCATTAACGTAGTTTGTTTTCATATCTCACAAGAAATTGCTCTAAACATTCTCAATAAGACAAAGTTTTCATAAAGTGCTCAAGTACTATAAACTAGCACTTGCACCAGAGGGGGTGCAAGGGTTACGCTAATAGAAAAGTATAGTGAAGTATTCATGGGATTGGAGTGTAAATTAATACTTGTACAATATTGTTTGTATAATAGCACAAGAAGCAAAGATTAAATTTGACAGCAATAAATAGACATTACGAAAAGATAATGGTTGTATAACCATTTGTTTGTCAAAGAAAAGAAGTAAACGTACAATTTGTTCAATATTTGGGTTGAATACTGAATTTATCTTAAGACATAGATGACAAAACATATTGTAAAATATATACAGTAAGCATGGAGAATAACTATAGTGTCAAATCTATACAATTTTGTATGAATTATATAGAAAATGTTAGTAAAATATAGAGAACACCTGTGGCATGTTTTTCATACTCCCAAATATATACAATCTTGTTTGAATCTTTGTATGTGTAAACTAAGATGGGATAATCCGCTAAATATACAATTATAACTCTGTATCATGAGTTGGTGGATATAGGTCCTGATATTGTCGTGAAGCAAGAATGTATGCAATGTAATGGGTGGATGCATAGGAAAATGAATGGATGAATGGATATTTTAGGAATGCAAAGGAGGGCAGGGATTATGTTGTGGTAAGATAACTAATTTGGATTGAGGATGGTCATTTGGATAATAGTTGATGGCTAAGATAATGGTGGGTAGGATGAGTGATAATGACCCATGTCAAGAGATTTACCAAAAGCAAGTGTAAAGTGTAAACTTAAATTCGACCAAGATCAAGATGATTTGGAATATGGATGGCGATGGGTGAGCATGGATTTGATAGATGGTTCATGGATGTATGGATTTTTTTATGGATTAGTTGGATGGAGTGTTGGATTTATTTTGGATGGGATGAGATGCTTATACCTGATTTGGCGCATGTAGATGTTTGATTACACACATGACTCTTGTTTGTTGGATTTTTATTATGGTACTTGCCTTAAGTGACACCATTAGTGGTTTTCGATAGAGTACGATGTTTTTTTTCTGAGCATTTTTTTTCCCTTGAATTGTATTTTTCCCTTTGCAACTATGGGAGTTAACCTCATCTAGATGCGTACATCGCAATAGGGAGCTAGTAGAGTCCTTATGATAAAGAGTTGTTTTCAACACACAGTTTATGTGAGAGTTGGATATCATGGATGTCAAAGTTGATGGTGGAGTACTTTGAGAGATATGAGATGTAGATTGATTGGTTCACAGTTTGTAATCTTTGCTTTTCCAAACTTGGGAGGACTTGCAATGGTGGGTGGATATGGAGATTTGATTGGGACAGTTATTTTCATATATATTGTAGGCCGCTCTTGCAGCTTTATTGTGTACTTGTGGACTTTTTTTGATGGATGACCTTCCCCTCTTGCTTTTCCACCATAATTTCTTTGACAAATGGTGGTTGATAGGGATGATTTTCTTTTTTTTTTGGGTATCCTTTTGCATTTTATTTGTCCACCTCAATCATTTGTTCATTTCTTTGATATACATTATGCTCATGTGGTTGGGCACAATTTGTGGGTGGGATGATGTGTGGATGATGATTAATGATATGTATAGTTGTAGCATTGATAGCGGGTTTATCATAAGGACCCTTCATTCTTAAGCATCTCATGGGTAGAGGGAGGAGTAGGTGATATATGGATATGGTCATCATTTGCGACATCTTGTATGGATTGGACACTTGATCTTGTTTCTGGATGTTGTTGTCTTCAATATGCTTTGGTTCATGTTCTTGACATGGATCAATTGTAAGGATGGATTTTTTTGAAGTGGATTTGGAAATGACCATTGGTAGACTTTGGCGAAATATGTTCATCATACTTTGGAATAAATTATTCAAATTTGTCCTTCAACTTTTGGTTGAGAAGTGACTGTTGGTGTTGAATCTTCGTTGGTACTAGTTGTTTTAGAAGTATACGAATTTTGAGCATCCACTTGCATTGCAATGAATTTTACATGTAAATATAGAAATACTTATTTGTATTATGTGAAGATGGTAATAAAAATAAAACAATGTAATTCTATGCATAGCAATATTTGCAGTAACTTTAATTATGCTATGGGAATTTACAGTGTGTTTGTATTACTTACGTGGATATTGAAAAGTGAATGTAAGTTCTGCAACAATTTCATCTATGTTGATTCTTTGTATTTGATGGGTCCATGTGTTGGCATTGGATGAGTTGGCATATCTTTTTTGTGTTTTTGTTTTGTCATAATACCCTGCACAATCTAAGAACAGGTTAGGCAACCCAATTTGTTAGTGCAATGATGGTTTTATGCAAACTGCAAAACTTGAAAAAAAGGGTGAAAGATTATGTTTTGGGTGGAAGTAAATACTAGTAGCTAGACTGAAGCAACCATTGCAAGAGTATACAAATGTGGAACATCCACCTGCATGTGATTGCAAGTGTGTTGCAAGTATAGAAATAGTAAAATGTATTGTATTAATATGGTAAGGAGTAACTTAAACAAATACAATGTATTGAGAGAGTGGTATGTTTATATATGTGTACCTGTACTCATTATAATGAGAGGAGATGTAGTCGAAGCTCTTCTTTTTTCCTAATAATTATGTATGGATTATTCTTCATTCTTGAGTATCGATCGAAGGAAAACAATGGTTCTATCCTAAGTCCTTGTATTGATTTAACTCTAGATATAGCTGTAAAAGTCAATCCTTGTCTTTCTTTTTTACTTATATCGATAGTTGCTCTTTCGATTGTTAATCCTTGGGATTTGTGTATTGTAATTGCCCATGCCATGCATAGTGGTAATTGTATGTGATTACCTAGAGATATTGGTGCTATTGGAATAGTTGTTGGAGTGTCTATGTTCCAAGGTGGGCCATTGTATGTATCAAATTTTACTACTACATATAATGGTAAATCAGGTGGTTTAGATCTTTCTCTATATACAATATCTAAGACCTCTCTAAGTGAACCATTTACAAGGCCTGCCTGAATCCATAGGTTTGTAGTTAGCATGATGTGTTGGCCTCTACATAGGAGGAGTTCATGGGGAAGTTGGTCAACATCGATGTCGATGTTTGATTTTGTGGTTGTTTGTACTGAAATACTAAGTGCTATAGGATGATTTAACAAATGAAGCTTTTTTTGTTGTGTGTTCCAACTAAATCATTCGTAGGAAATAGGTGCATTGCTAGGTCAAAAGACTTTTTTTCATTGTTTGATAGTTGTGTGTTTGTGCGGTTCATTTGTAGCTCCCAATCTTGTTCCTTTGGTTCTGCATTACGAATGTTTTGTAGAGTTCTTCGAAAGTTAGTTTGAGCCTAGGTGTCCCCATGTTGTCGGAATATTGTTTCTAGTGTGACAATAGTAGTGAATTGTTCCCATAGGGCTTTCGCATTTGTGTGGGAGGCATAGATAGGTTTGTCCATAACAGGGGGTAGTTGTGCAAAGTCACCTACAAGAATGATAGATGTTCCACCGAAGCCCAAGTTTTGTTGGTGGGGGAAAGCCTCATGTAGCCTAGTATCAATCTTCAAGAGTAATTTTGGGCCTATAAAGTTCATCTCATCAATTAGGAGGTATTTTATGTGTTTCATGTTTTGTTAAAACACTGCAAGTGATTGACCCTTTAATGGTTGCATTTCTTTGATAGGAATCTTGAGGGTTGAGTGTATAGTCGAGGCATGTATGTTGAATGTTGCAATTCCTGTAGGAGCAACTACAAGGAGTGGGCTCTGTTGTTGGGGTGCTAAACTGGAAAGGGAGTCTTTAATGCAATGAATAAGATAAGATTTACATGTTCCTATTGTGCCTTGTATGATCATGTGCAAGGGTTTATCGAATGCACAAGCACTGCAATGGTCCAATACAAGTGTAAGAGCGAGCTGTTGTTTGGGGGAGAGTGGATATGGGAGGTTGTTAAACTCAAATGGTGTTTGGTCGGCATTATGGTACAACTTGTTTGTGCTTACAAATTGCTCTACAGTTTCATGTAAAGCTTGAGGCACTGTACGCTCATTCCACTTGTTGCAATTGTCAAAGTCGCATCTTCCAAGCATATCAAGGGAATTAAGATTTCCACGAGTACCAAGACCTAGTTGTGATAAGAATTCCCACTCATTCAACTATATTGTATCTCGTATATTGCTTTCAAGCTCTACTTCCTCTGCCTCTTCTTGATTAACCTCTTCATTAGGTTTACGTTCAATATGCCACACATAATATTTAAGTATATTCATCTCCTTCCAATTTGCAATAATATCCTCTTTAACGATACCGATTTCTATGACCAAGTTTTGAAATTGCTTGTAAAGAAGTAGTTCACTCCAACAAAACGTCTCAAAATGGTCTGAATCCTCCGTTGGAATAGCACTAAATCGAGGGAAGACACTGATAATTGCCTTTTTTTCCTTTCTTTCCACTTACCTCCTTTGCGATTTGATGAAAATGAGAATGATCGTGCAGATTCAAGTAGTGTTACTTTATCCATTTGAGGAGGACATTGTGTGTACAACTAGAGATAAGTTGGTTGCAATGTGTTTTCACTTGGGTTTGTCCTAATTCGATTAAAAACTTTTCGCCCAACATTAAGTGTCATAAATGTACGATTGCAAACAACGAGGGGCAACTTGTGTAGCATGTGGCACGTTTCTTGTGCACCTATATCACGATCAGCAATAATCTCATACATGAATTTTTTGTATGCTGCGAGGGCTTTGTCTTCTGGTGCTTGATTTCTACAAATGCGTGTTAATATATTGATACAAATTTCAGATTTTTATTCTGCTTTCGCAGCATATTTTGCAATGTACTTTAAGACAAGTGTTTTTGAAAGCACAAGTTGACAATCCATATTGGCTCTCCAAATGGAAAGCATTTATGGACTATGTATATTCAACCTATCATCATTACGTGTAGGGGAGAATGTTTTCTTCCCATTTGCATCACTGCATAAGGAAGTGGTGGCACATTCTGTCCAAGGCGCATTATACTGACACTCCATGTTGGTGCCTTTCTTGCGAAGGCAAGTAGATTCTGAACATTTGGTCTATCTTTGGACACGGTTGAGTAACTCTTCATAGTCAATAAGTGTATTTCTAGCAAAGATTTCAGCTGTTGTTAGTAAGCATGGATCGTCTTGCATAGATCGATGTCATGTGTTGTTCCTATCTACTAGATTACGAGGATTCCAAGCACTAACATATTTGTCAAAGAATGATTTAGCTATGTTTACATTAGTATGATTGCTCCAGTCAATTTTGTCCATGTTTGGTGCCCCTTAGAGCCAAATGAACCCATGTACATGTGCAGACCCCTAATGTTGCCACTCGTATCTATACCAATAGTCTGTCGCACAGAAGAGCTTCTCTAAGACCTCTTCGTGAAATATTGTGAATCGTTGATGCAAGCATAAGGATGTGGTATGTGGGTTAGTAACAATGTTATCTATGTGATCCTTATTGTTTTTTTGTTTTTGGTGTTGCTTCCTTTGAAAATAGTTGGTGTAAATCAGGCCATTTTGTATCTGCAGCACTTAAGGTGAAGAATAGCGTGGGGGAGTCTATTTGGTTGATCATGTTCGATAGCTCGCCACGACACTTATTCCAATATGCTCGTGTGCCTCTAATGGAGGATCCATAATGCATCAGTTGTTCTACTAATTTAGTGTCTAGCAACTGTTGCATGTGGCGGCGAAGATTGTCAATGGTGGTTGGTATGCAGTCCTCTGCATTTTTCTTAACAAAAATAGAGGCAACACCTTGGCTTCGGTGTCGCATCAACAGGTTCAAGACAAAATATCTAAACCTTGGATGGCTTCCAAATCTATTATCATGAAACCTCATTAGGTCTAACACATATTCGTGCATATCAACTTGTCTATAGCGAGGTTGCAAATGTAGTGCACTACCCTTTGGAAAGAGTGAAGGAAAAGCCATGTCTAAAAGGCCCTTTGTATTATATTCATTAACTGGTGAAGACTCAAGTGTTGGCCAATCAATAATGGTGTCATTTTGATCTCTAACTTGCAATGTTTCTTTGATGATATCTAGTTCATGGCGTTTATTTGGTAATCTAGCCATAAATGATGAGGAGGAAGTGAAATCATTGTCTGTTGGGTTCACATCAAATGTTGATGCATTGTTTGGTGCAACCATATGTTCATTGGTATCAATAATGTTATGAAGCATATTGGAAATGTTTGTATTTGTATCAAGGAGTTCTTCGAGGGATGCAAAATCCACCTCGACGTCTTTGTAGTAAGGGTCATATGTGAGTTTATATTTTAGTGCGGACCAAACACGATGCCTACTTACATAGCAATCGTAATGGTCACCTTTTGTATTGGTTCTTCGAACCACCAACACATCCAAGGTTGCAATTTTATGTGGTAGGTATTTTGCTATGGTTTTGATATCTTGTGGGAAAAAAATTGTGTGCCCACTATATTTGTATTGGCCTCCACAAGCATGAGTAACTTGTATTATTGGATTGACTCGTGTTATAAGCATTTCTTTGACTTGTGTGAGTTTTTGTAACTCTTAAGGTTGTACTCCTAGGTCCATAGAGTTGGACGATGAGAAACGATGTCTACCTTTCTCACGAAAGCATCTAACACAAACTGGACCACTTTGTGTTGAGTTGGTATGTATTCCTGGGTAACATTCATGGAAAATTGTGCAAGTTGGCATGTTTGATAGTTTATCTGTTCTCGAGCGAAATCGTTTAGACACTTCGACAAAGTTTGTGTTGGTTTGTGGTAGGCTTGTGGCGTGATTTTGGAGATTATGCATTGTTTGGTGTGCAGACTTTGACAAACCTTGGTTAGAAGGGTGTTCATTTTGGGATGTTGTACCTTCATATGATGCAATGTTGGGTTCGTTCGATTGAATGGAGGTTGGTGCGCTAGTGTGTATTGTATGTTTGCCTATGTGTTGCATATGACGACAAATGCTTATTTCTTCTTTATGTTGACTATAATAGTCATGACTTCTTTTACGAGATTGTATGCTTTTAGGGTTTGAGCTCGCCATCTGTAAAGGAAATAGGAGCTACCATCATCAAATGTACAATTACAAAAACATATAAAATTAAAGAATATAAACTTGTGTGGGGAAGAATTATCCATTGTATGGAATGAGTAACTCAATCATTCTAATTTTGATAATTATTTTGAGATATTATTAGTATGCTATATACATAAGATTAACAATATATTCAATACACATGTGACTTTGGAATTCCATGTATGCAATAAAAAGTATACAAAGTGTATTATGTAAGATGTTACAAAATTGTATTTACATTACATTGTCGATTGTATTGAACGAGTTCTTCAATCATTGTAATTCAATGGAAGAGATCAATCACATTATTTTCATAATAACAATATATTCAATACACATGTGACTTTAAAATTCCATGTATGTAATAAAAATTATACAAAGTATACTATATAAGATGCTAGAAAACTGTATATACATTACATAAGCAATCGACCTATACCTAAACACTAGCAATATGACACATATCATTGATGCCACCCAACATGAGCAAATTTTTTGCAACAAGATCCAACTCATCAACCTTTGTGATTGTTGATTTCACCTGTCCTTCAACACCACTTGAATCATAGGAATTAGTGATTGTGAAGATAAATTGCTTGAATAATACTCCCTTCATTATGGTCTCAGATTCAATTTCTTTTCCAGGATTGAATTGCAGCATGTATAAATCATTTGCAGACATTCCAAGAAGTGCGGTGGTTGGTTCTTCAAAAGCAACAGCCCATAATATTCTTGTATGATCTGCTAGCTTTACCTGAAGTATGTATCTGTAGTCACATTTAGCAGTGGTAGCTTTGCACTTTGAACAATACTATGTTTGATCATCATTTTGGACAACTTTTTTTTTACATTGTTTTCCATCTAACTCAAGGGGACAAGATGGATAGCAAAATGAATTTGTTTTTATGAATTGCATTGTTGCTTTTAGAGTGCATTGGACAATTTGTTTCACATTGGTAGTTTGCTCTTCAATATTAGCAATTGTTTTTTTCTCGTAAGCACAAGAGGTGCATCCAAAGGTTGTATATTTGATGGAGTAATATCAGACCCATTCTGTTCAAACAATGATTTGAGTTGTTTTGCCTCCTCTAGATTGGGTTTATAAATAGGTGGGTTCTTGCCAAAGTGCTTATGACCTTACCATTATACTCAGTGACACGACCATTTTTTATTGCAAGTACAATAACATGATTTGAGTGATACATATCTTGAAGTTGTTTGCCTTATTTTTCAGTAGTTGGACCCCATAAAGTAATATTAATGGTAGATGAAGAGATATCTATCAACTTGGTGCTCCTTCGAAGAACTTCAGTCTCATCCCTCCTCCTTATGGTTGAACTCGGGTCCACACATATGACTATTCCAATAACATCAACAAGAACATTTTTGTTTAGTTCTGCAATGTCCTTGAATGGTGTGAAAGAGAACTGATGTTTGGGAATTGCAAGGCCATCTTCAAAGAGAGAAATTTTGGATTCTTCCACTAAACAAATCTCAAGCTGGCTATTTAGTTTGTTGTATAACCTATTAGCTAACTTAATAGTTCCACCAGATATTGTATATACTTCTCCAACAAGAACTTTCATGTAGTGAAGGTCGCAACTTCATTAAAGCAAGTTACACATATTTCAGTGCACTCACAATCAATAATATCAAATGAAAGACCTGCCCTTGTCCCTTCTATGTGTTGAAGCGGTGCATTTGTTTTTTCATTGTCACGCAACCCTTTATAAGCCACCTTGTTTGGAATGGATTCAAATTTCTAATAGGTGTAATATTGGAGGGAGTCTCTTTCTTTTGCAGAGATGAACATAATCCAAAAAGTGCCTTGCGGAGAGGTGGCTTTGTTACCCTAACACAGTCATTCATGCTTGTAGATGGAGTAGTTGAGCTCGTAGCATTTACTTGTTGGGCTTCTTTTTCAAGTAGGTAGACAGGTTGACCAATGATATCTTGCTGCAAACATGTGATCTCTATTTCGAAGATGACAATCCACCTATAAAGGTGCAATGAGTAAGTATTTTGAGTTGGAACAAATGTGACATAATGGGTTAAAAAAGCTAAGCTATAAGATGTGATTTGGAATTTTGTTGAAGAGCATGGAAATATGGTTGCTCACCTTGAATTGCAAAGAATAGGGCAACTGTAGCCTATGAGTTTAATAATAGATCCTTTCTGGAGTTCTTTAGAAGTTATGTAGTGGTTGTACTTTTGTGGAAGTGTAGCCTTTTGCTTATGTACCCCATCTAATAGCTCCACTCTATATCAAGCAGCCTATTCAGAGCAATGTCCAAATAGTGAAATGTCTAATGCTTGTAGATGGGGTTGCAAGTTTGGGTTTCCATCATTGATCATTTTGATTGCATTTTCGGTCAAAGAATGCATTCTCATCAGAGGTGGTTGTGTCACTATAACACTGTCATCCAGGCTTGTAGATGTGGCCTTTACTTGTTGGGATTGTTCTTCAAACAGGTAGATGGGTTGCCCAATGATATCCGGATGCAAACATGTGATTTCAACTTCGGATATGACAATCCACCTATAATGTTACAATGAATAAGTATTATGAATAGGAAAAAATGTTACACAATGGGTTCAAGAATGCTAATTTGTCAGTTGTGATTTGGCATTTGGTAGAAAAGCATTCAAATATGGTGGCTCACCTTGAACTGCAAATAATAGGGCACTTGTACTTGATGAGTTTAAGTACAGATCCCTTCTGGAGTTCTTCAGAATCTATGTAGTGGTTGTATTGTTTTGGAAGTGTAGCCTTTTGCTTATGTACCCCATCAGATAGTTGTACTATATAGCGATTGGTTGGTTCAGGGCCATGGCCAAACATTGAAATAACTAATACTTGTAGATGGGGTTGCAGGTCTAGGTTTCCATCAGTGATCATCTTAATTGCATTCTCAGTCAAAGAAATCATTGTAACGAGAGACCGAACTAGTCCTTGCAAAAAAGTAAATTGCAAGTGGCAACTATTACTTACTACAATTGACATATTAAATCATACTTTGTGAAGCAGAAAACGAATATGTTGTATAGACAACAAAATGAAGCTTACTAAGTTGATAGTAAAGGAAGGACACAATCTAGTTGATTGAGACCATGCAAGCACTAGTTGAAATAAAGGTGCTTAGAAAATTTACGTAGTGTACAACAAATTTGGAAGAATACTTGTAAATGTGATTGCGAATAGGTTTGTTTATCAAAATAGTGGCCTTTTGAAGTTAACTTGCTGCATTTATAAGAACAAAAAAGAGAAAAGGTAGTGACATAAAAATTAAAGAAACTATTAAATTAGGAAACCCAACTATAATTTAGGCTACTTGTATTAAGTAAATGAACCATACAATTTTAACCTATATTGGCCAACATAAAATTGCGTTGAGTCTAAATAAATAATGAACCCAACCTAAAGATCGAGACACTTTGAAATACATCTTTGTAGCTATAAGGAAGATATATGGTGTGTGTGTGTGTGTGTGTGTGTGTTTTTTTGTGAACCTTCATTATGAGAAAATGTGTTGTGTGTTTTACATGTTTCTTTTGTATGGTAATTTAATATAATATAGTGTGGTATATTTTAAAACAATGAATTTGGTTTAAGATAATACCGTTGGTGGAGAGGGTTTGGGTTTGAGGAAGAGATTCAGATATTATCGTTCTTCTAAGTTAATAAATTGTAAGGAATGTAGGTAGATCAAAGGAACAATGCTTGAAGGGGACATAATATTATGTAATTGAACGAACAAAGCTGCAATATTATAACAATAGTTCATAGCATATGTCTATATTTATGAAGCAAAAGCGTATTACATGGTTTTGTAGTAGGTTACATATAACCTTACATTTCTTGTCGGGATTTACAAAATAACCAAAAGCGTATTACATGGTAATGTACTGGGTGACGCAATGTATTTTCGATGTGAGGCCAAATGCCTTGTTCATAGTATATCTAACCTTACATTTCTTGTACGGATTTACAAAATAGCCAACTACACATAAGTTGGTAGAAGTCGTACATACATGGTTAAATCAAACACTATATACACATTTATAAACTGAAAGTGTATTAGACATCATTCAAGTAATTTTGGAATGCTTCTTTTATGTAAATAGAGCTGCCTTGTGCATAGAAGTCATCTGCTTTCATTTTGCGAAGGAACATAGAGAAGGAACCCAACTTTACACAAGTTTTGTGGAATTCTCGTACTGTTATTTCCATTGACTGAATGTCACTTTCTTTTACACTTTGCATGTTTTGAACAATGGCCTTCACTTGTTGTAGCAAGTCAAGGCAACTAACTGTAATGTCATTCGCAAAATCTTGTACGAGGCTTGTAGAAGCGCTATTCCAATTGACTAATCGTGTTGAGTTGGTTGACACAATGGGGAAACTTGAGCTACTCAAGATTTCAATAATATCATTGTGTTGATGCAAATTGTCCATACCTAAGTGAACTATAATATTTTGAATTATTTTACTTTAAAAATGAATACCTCTAACCTTCAACTATAAACTTTACTCTAATGAAATATAATACTACTTCAAAAAAAAAATTAAATGAATAGATATATTGTTAATTTAACAACTCTTAATAGATATATTGCTAATTTGCCTATTAAATATCAACTTGACAAAATTTAAATCTAAGCATTTTAAATTATACAATTTGTAAATAAAAGCTAACTTTACTAACTAACTACTAAAGTGGATTTATTTAAAATTTACGGCTTCTTTCTTAAAATATATTATTATAACTTTACTAATTAATAACTAAAGTGGATTCTATGACAATAGTTTATTAAACAATGTAATCTATAATCTATGCCATACAAAACTAATATATTTAAATATACAAATATACAAATATTACATTTAATAGTAACTATAATTATTATATATGATTTAATGTTCATAATTTTAAAAAATATTGTGCATTAATCGTATATTATACTATATTTATATTTCATAATTTATATTACAAAATCAAAATACCAGAAGCCAAATCTGAGGCCACCGCCAAACTGTTAAGTTTAATCTGGTTAATGCCCATAACTTTCTTCAGATCAAAAAAATAATCAGAAAATACATAATTGGTGCCAGTGATGGATTGTAGCCATACAGCTACAATGAAGCAAATCCACCATTTCATGGCCACTATGTTAACAAGCAAAAATACAAAAACCAAAGAGCTCTTGAACGAATTCAATTGACTTATATTCACATAAATAAGAATAATTTACTTTGACATATTAGCTTTAAAAAGTACTACATATTGCATTCATCATAAATCTTGCTTGATCTTTTGATATCAAATTACATTTACAGTAAACAGAATGTTCTATCAACAGTTCAAATAAGATTAGTATATTCACATGCACTATAAATTTGACAGCCAACTATGCCGGTGTAGATGGGTTGCACTGACAGGTTCAAAAGAATAGAGAATGTGGCGTTAAAAGAAGTTATGCTGATATAAATTGGTAGAGAAGAGTGATGAAATAACGAAGGATGGGCGCTAGAATGGGAAGGAGACTCTATTGCAAACAGAGACATGTGACAGATTTGAAGAGAGAGAGACCACCATACACAACATCGAACATCACACAGAAAGCGTCGAATATAAACAATATAAGCATCAGGTGAAATTTGTTGTTCATAGGGGCAGATGCCAAAATAAACTATAGCCAACGATATAGATTTAAAACATTCAAATCTGGATATAACATACAGGCAATAACAACGCATCGTGCATAGAGTCCAAGAAAACGTCGACCATCCCCAAGCGCTAGTTTTGATATAAATCAACAAAGATAATAAAGGCTCAGATCGATGGTAACGATTATGTTATCAGACTCTTTTGGCACCACCATCGAGGACATTGGCCTTAGATATTGACTTTTTGGAAATAAGCCACCTGTTTATATGTGTTAAAATCAATTTTCCAATTACTCAACACGTACGTGGCAGGACAATCATCTAGCCAAAGCAAAATAATATTTGTTTTGAATAATGTTAAAACTTCTCGGTGAGGACCACCGTAAAAAAGTTTTATCACTATATTTCTAAAAGCATAAAAACGAACCAACATGGCAATTGAGAAGGCGGAGGGAGGGTATGAATGGAGATGACACCTGTTTTGTAGGATATAGGTGGCACCAGCAGCAGAAATTTATCCTGCTCTAATTTATAGGCAATACACCTATTAAATCAATTTCATGCCATTTTCTCTTCATCTGTGCAAGAAAGAGGAAGAAACGGGGGAGGAAGAAGTATTTTTTTAATTTTTGGTAGTTAATCAAACCTTCGTTGTACTGGCCAACAAATATGGCCCCTTGATGCATCTCCGCCTACAAGCCTCCAACATTCTTGTTGTCTCCAGTCGCCAACTGGCCATGGAAGTGCTTCAACACAGACTTGGAATGGCCCTCTAGGTGATGTATATAACTTTTCTTATTCTAGATATATGGAATGCAACTAGGCTCCAATAAGGTTTGTATTAGATGGATGAAGTTTGAGGACAGCTTAAGAGTACTCTCCAAATATTGTCTAGTACTCACACAGTAATCCTATCATAAGCCATGTTATCTTTTGGATTAAAAGACTTTTCTACATATATTGAATCCAATGACTATTTAAGTGAGTTTTGTTTTCCAAAAACCCTTAGCGGTCGCCATGGTTTATTTTTCATATTTTATTTCATGGGTCTGGCTCATTGTTGGGATTCATATTCTTTTCCGCGTTTTATCTATCAGCTCTCATTAGTTTCTTAAGCTAATATGTATATTTTCCTCTAGCTGAGCGATTGTAGGGAGATTGTTTTTGGTTCGTCTCATTTTAATTGTGTTGTGTTGTCAACGATGCCAATGAGGAAAATGCAGAGTTTGCAGGGAAAACTTACGAAGCCCTACCATAGGAAAAATAAAGATTTGTGTATGCAGAAATAAAGTTTTTTTTTTTTTTATCAAATTATAAATTCTCAGGAATACATTGCAGGAATTTAATATACAGATTCAAAAGTAGTGCAGGGATTGTTGGTAAACAATCAGAAGCGTGTGCAAAAAAGTACCATGGGTTGTAAGAGTTCTTGTTGCTGCTACGCACTATGCCTTCTCATTGCTGCTATGCTCTATGCCTTTCTCACCTTATAATGCTTCCAATAGTCACTGTCTGTAATATTCTATGTAGAAGTTGTTTTTATTAATATTCACTTGCTTCTTTCTTTTTGTAGGGGCACTGGGCGGTGGCATTCATTTATGTCTATGAATGCATTTAACAGCAGCATTAAATGGGGTAGAAGCAAATTTTATGAGCAGAAGAGACGTCCAAACACAGGTGGAGTTAGATATTTCATCTGAGTAAGTCCATTTCAACCGCTGTAGATTTGTTATTTTACCAGAGTAAATGGATGGGACATGTCAATCCAAGTGATTCATTTGAGTAAATCCATTTCAACAGGTGTAGATTTGATTGTATACTGGAATAAATGGATGTGACATGTTCATCGAAGGCAGATGCTGATAGAAAGTTCTGGAGACAGTTCTAGAGACATTCGCTACCACTGCATTTAATGCACCAGTTGTTTGCCTTTTAAATTTGCATTTCCCTAAAACCATTAGTTGTTTCATCTAAACTTTAGCAGTATGATGGCGTGAGACAAGTTTTGTGTGAAAGCTCACACCATATATAGCCTATCGGCTAAAAAGCAAAACCTCCAACCTACAATGTGTAAAATGAGATTAAATCTTGTTGCTTTATAACCTAAGGCCTTGACCTCAATGATCAAATCCTTTTTGTAATGAACCTTTACATCATTAGTGCAAGATCTTGTTACTAGTCTTTATACCTTATTAAACATTCCTCTCAAGAGCGTACCAAGACTCGATTTATCTTTGATTTTCATCAAATTCTAAATGCTTTCAAGGCCCTTGAACATCCTTATTTTTTAGATTTCAATTAATTGACAACACTAGGAAAGTGCATTATCATTTTTGTTGAGGGCATTCGAAAATTTACACTTATAATATGCAATGTATAAAACGAGGCCAATTTTTTTTACTTTATAATCGAAGGGCTTAACTTCGATATTATCAAATCCTTTCCATATAAATCTTTAGATTTTTTGTGCAAGATTATTACTTATACATCTTTTTCTTTTTTTTCTATTCATAAGACTTCTCTCATTAAAACTTTTGTATTTCTAAGATGATCTTTGTAGTGGATTGATAGATGGAGCCAATACATATTTTTGAAATTGATAAAAATGGATTTTGAAATGGCTCAAACCCTTGTACCACAAATTAACCGACAGGCAAACAAGACAAGCATCAAAAGATAATGGACAAACCAACCAACCCATCGAAATAGAGTTAGGCATAGCTACAACTAAACTACCAAACACAACAACCAAAAAATAAAAAACAATAGGGTACCTTGGGGTCCAACCTAGACAATGCTTGACCCAACCTTATTCAATCTCTCATACCTTTCACTCTAGTATGTTCAATCTCACACCTTTCACTCTAGTATGAGATTGAGAGAGAAATCTCAAAAGAACTTTTTTATACCTCTATAAAAAAAATCGATAAAATATTATCATCCAACTCCTCAAAACAAGACAAAGCGACTTGAGGGTGTGAGGGGATTCCTCCACAAAGGGCCCATCTATGTGCACAATAGGAACATTGGAATGTTGAGGGTGAGTAGCCAAGTGTGAAACAGACACCATGAGTAGGCTAAAGTGGATTCCAAGTTGAAGGCATAATAGGCTAAGCATTGAGTCAAAGTATATGTTTGTGCAAAGATTATATATCAACTTCCATTCCAAGATCATAATCATTTGGTAAGGTTATTGCACCCACTAACTGATCATGGACATTATTGGATTGAAGTCTTTGAAAAAATAGAGAAAATTTATGTCTATAAAAGATGAAGTTCTATCAATATTTATCTCCTATCTTCTTAAATCCATTATTGAAGTCTAGAAAAGACTCCATGCGATTCTCATGATTGTCATGAGCTGATCCACCAATGATAATTATCTCCCTTTTCTTTGAACTATCTATAAAGCAAATGACCAAGCTTGCCTCTAAGTATAGATTGATATAGAAGCTACAATTCTTAACTAATATAATGCCTTCCCTTATAAAGATACAAGTATCAAAAGGTTAACTTCAAGAGCTACAATGTTGTCTACTACACATGTTGGCCACATCTTGTATGTAATTAATGTGGTTGGTGAAGATATCTTCAACAAAAAGATGATAGGGCCTCTAAAGATGATATAGGAGTATCATTCCAATATTCTAAATTTAGAAGATTACCAATCCTATATAGCAAATGATTCAATTATTTGAGCTACCATTATGTTCATACGATAGTGAAATCAAACAATGGAGGAAATCTTCCTACAAGAGGCATACAATAAAGCTTAGGTGTTAGAAGATTTTGGTCATGTCCTTATTCTTGATAGTTGTATAATTTGAATTGCATCCTCACTTTGGTTGTTTTCCATAATGTATCTTTTTGAGATCCTTCTCATAAATGACTGGTTCTGGATTTATTGAGTGACTTGCCGAATCCATAGCTCCAATGGAGCATATTCTCAAGACTTCACAGAATCTTGGTGTGAAGTTCCTTTATTAGGGAACCTTTGCATGTTTCTTTTTAGTTCTTTCCAAATTGATCCCATCGTATGTGCTAAAAATTGTTCACTTCAACTATAAGTTCATTTGCACCTATAGTTAGACCATGACAACGCGAAGTTTTAGGTGCATATTCAGGTGGAAAGAAGAAATCTACATCAAAAGAAAATGAAATGTTGTGGTACACAAGGTTACCGTGACCTTTCAAACATTCCCAAAACAATATGCAAGAGATAAGAAATTCAATAACACAATTAGATTGAACATCCTCACATGATATTATTTAAAGAGCATATGCCACAAATCACTCTAAGTGCTTCAAAATATACACAATTGCATTCAAACTTAAAGGCTCAAAGCTATTACATAAAAATGCCAAGTCTAAATACCAAATAGAAACATTGAGTAGTGATACAGAGAAATGCTAAGATCCTAACTACTAAGCACAAGGCTCAATTTATATATAATTAACCAGTGCATCTTGTGAAGTATGGTTCTGCCACATTGTAATCAATTCATGTGCTCATTTAAAAGCTAAGCTGCAGTGTGTCGAATGATCTTCCATAACTTTGATTGGTGAATCATCATGTTTTGTTCTTTGTCTACGTCGAGGTGATCTAGAAGGTTTTCTTTATTTCTTGCTCCACAAGCAATTTTGGCAATTTCACATGCTAAACTGTTGTGAAGAATGCTAAATCTTCACTAATTTAATACAAATAAAGAATCTAACAAAAGTGACATGCTTCACACTAGAATAATAAGTTGTGAGAGCTTCAGCTGTACATCAGACTGCTATGGAAGTGCACAAGGCATTTAGCATGGGATCAAGAAACTGCTCTAAAACAGAAAAGATAAATTTTCTCTATCTTTAAATCATTAAAAAATGACTCTAGCAACTACTTCACCTTGACTAATCTGAGTAATTCCAGTCCTAGGAAAGCAAACTGCTCATAAATTATATCAAGTAGGACTCATGGAGGAGTTGCATAAACTTTGGGCTTTGGTTTCACCTCTGCTTCATTCACACCACGAACAAAAATAGCATCTGATTCATGTCTGTAAAACGGAAATCATGGAGTATGCATTCTTTGGAAAACCATTAAAATACCTTACCTGATTCAGTTTGTGCAAAACCATACAAAATCATCCATGGTGTCACAAGTAGGAAAAAAAAGCAATAAATGAAGGAAAAAACACAAACCTAGCTGCTTATCAGACTAGGTATTTTAAAAAAATCTGTGCTTTTATGTGACGAACAACTCTATACTTCATAATTTCAAGAGATAAAAGATTCAGAAATTACGGTTTCTCGCCATCCTCAAAAGTATAGCTTGATGCCACAGCCAACAAGCGACCATCTCTACTAAATGACAATGCTGCAATGCTCGAAGGATACTTTGAATACTGATCAAGCAAGCAAAACACAATACAAGTAAGCATCTTAAAGACTTCTGTTATTGGATACATAGGTTCAGTCCAAATACCATGTCAAATGTTGCATTTCAGCTAAACATGTTAAAACTTTATCTAGCAAGCTCACCTTTTAAGTTATAAGTATTGCAACAATCTCAATATGAAGAAGAGAACACTAAATTAAGCAAAAATATATATACTGCAACAGAATAATGTATAAACACTCAATTAGCAATCCAACTAAAATGGAGAGTAATGTAATGAGCAACCACCAAGAGCAACCACAAGGTCTTAAGGACTCATGTTTCTCATCTTTCATCGAACATTCTCTATCTATTTATTAACATGGAAGTCAATCCGTGAAAGCTATAACTATATGCCTTCGTGTATTCCCTATTCAAATGCCATCCAAGAATTTAATCCATGAAAGGTATAAATTTACACAGTTCCAGGAAAGGGTCCCTCCCGCAGTCTAAAGAAGTAGCAACAGAATAACTCAGAATACAGGCTAGTTGTACCCGTAACAATGTTGTGTTTGAAACGAACTGCATTTTTCCTTTGACAAGGTATTCTAATTTCCCTTCAATCTATTCAAAGATATAAACAACCTCAGAAAGTTAGTATCGGTTGTTAGCTATCTAGGAACATATTATTAGCCTGAATGTTCAACAGGAAAAGATACAGACAGTTTGCATGCTTGGAAAACACTACTGATACCATGATCTATCACCCTGAAGTGCATAGAATAGACCATGACTAAACAATGCAGACTCCAGCAGTGGTTTCCTAATATGCACAAGGACCCCATTACTAAAACCTGAAATTTGAATGCTGGCCAAAATTAACAGGATACACCTGATTTCCTGTCAAAAAGTGAGAAACAACATGGATTAACTACCGTGTAGTAGTAACTTCCAATGCTATTCTTACAGAAAATTTCAACAGACCTTTGGGGCTATGACTTGCAGTCCTACTAAAATCCAAATGCAGATAAAAAGATTACAATAGAAAATAAATACTAAATGCATCTGCCATTATCCGTTTAGTCGGTTTATTTGGCCTGCAAACCCACTGACCAGATAGAATATTCAGGTCACATGGATATAAAAATATATGGTTTGTAGAAAAAATTATTTTTACTGCCTAAGCAGGAAAACATGGAAGCACCTGGTATAATCGCTTCTTGTTGTTTCCATCCCATACATTTACATAACCATCACATCCCCCAGTTGCAAAAGTCCCATATCTGTAAAAGCATTCCAGGACTAACATTACTAAGAAAATAAAATATAAACAAGAAGCAAGCATACACACGAGTTTCAAGCACAAAGAACCTTACATTGGATGGAAAGCAATTGCATTCACCGGGAATACAGTATCTTTGCCAGCCTCTACCTTGCGGTGACATTTAAAAGCATATCTAACATTGCAAGACCATTTTCTTGTCAGTAAGTTATAATAATATAATATAAACCTTTGAAACAGTTTCTGATCTTTTTTTTAAAAAAAAAATTGTTGTAAAACTTTCTATAATTATGGCTTTGCACATTTAAAAGCATATCTAACATTGCAAGACCGTTTTCTTGTCAGTAAGTTATAATATAAACCTTTGAAACGGTTTCTGATCTTATCATTATTCCAACATGCATTGTCAAAAAAAGTAAAATCTTCCATTAGGAGATAGAAATCATTCTCCTTGGCAGTTCCAATAAAAAACTTAGACATGACTTTGATTCTTGAAAGATAATCATAAGAAAAGATTTGCTAGCTTGAAGTTGCGATATTGCAATTTTATATTTATCACAACTGATTGTTAAACCATTACATGGTTTCTCATAAAGTGACGTAGACAAGAAGCTTCATCAACAACACTAAACAAAGCCCCACAATAAATAATACCAAGAGTATAGTGCAAGATCTGTACAACAGAAAAAATTGAATATGAAAAATACCTACTTTTTAGCTTGACCAGCATCAGACAAATCAAAAAATTCCATGGCTACACGACCTTCCACAGAACTAAGCGCAAAACCTGTACAATAACACTCCAGCTCAGTGTTCTGATTTCCTCCCAAAAACAATTATATTTTCAAGACCTAAAGGACATGTAACCTCCAAAACTTTAACAGTTGGCATTATTGTTTCAGAAACATCGGTCATTTCAGCCTATATAAAAATTCAATGAGAAGCAACTGAATCTCTGTACAAAGACTAAACAAAGGGAGAAAAGAGAACGAGAGAGAGAGAGAGAGAGAGAGAGAGAGAGAGAGAGAGCTGATAATTACTAATTGAATGTCAATTGTCAAATCATAAATGTTTCATATAATCAATTACTTGGGATTTAATCAAAAAAGGCTTTTGTTAAAAATGCTGCTTTTCCATTTGGTGCAGCCCAAAATATTTTTGCTTTTTTGCTTTTTTAGAACCAGAGCAGGGGTCTAGGCACAGCAGCCCCATGCAAAGTTGAGAGGCAGAGTCCCATATTGAATCAGCCCAGCCACAAAGCCCAAATTAAGGCCACAGGGGACCTTCAAGGCACATTATTTTTCATAATTTATCACTTTTATCCAAACTCTAAATCCTTCAAAAAATGCACTTTTGGGATTAGATATTTTTTATATTTTTTATTTTCATCAATGCATTTTTTTTGGAACCATGCAGGTTCTCCTCAAGTTCGACTAGGGTGAGGACCAATTTTGGCCATTCGGTCTGGTTATATCTCAGACATAGCCAAGCCAGGGCCACATACAGGCTGAACCCAAACCAGGATCAGAAAACAGCTCGTGCCAGTTGAGGTTCGTCCAGGGTTCCTGGCAAACCTGGTAACAAAGTTTAAGAATATCATGTAAAACATGAAAGTCAGAAATGTAGCAGTACATGATATGAATAGTTAAATAATTCAGATGCTTGCTCAAAACACATGTTCCAGCAAAACCAAGTTGCAGAACCGTGCATGGCTAGAGTACATAGGTACAGGAAAGCTCAAGGGTGACCCAAACACCCTAGGGCCCACAATACAGCTGAAGACCAGTTATACCTGCCAGGTTCATATCATGCTAACTAGTGAATGCTTGTACCAAGATAAAACCATCCTACGCAGAACATCATCATACAGGAAATTTGTAACAATCGGAACCCATCCCATATAAGACAAATGATAAAATGAGGGAGCCTCAAAATTAGTTATTAGAAAATTCTGAGTCCCATTCTTGCGGAATCTTTTAAAACAAACCCACAATATACTTTACAACCTCCAAGAAACTAAATTCCACACCAACCACACATTTGTAACAAAGTTGCTGATCGGTTAGCAAATGTGGCTATCACCAACTCACCAAGGTATGGATTACCATGTTTTTTATAGTGTACACCAACTTCCAGAAAATGCCCGTCTTGTGGCCTTGCAAACAAAATTCAGTCTACAATATCACCATGGATAAATAGTCAGTCTGACATCAACACTCTCAAAAACTTCAGATTTATCATTTAATTAAATCATCCCGTTCTTCACTAACATGTTCTTTTCCTCCCTAGTCACTTTATTCTTCACATACTTATCATTCTTTTTCAGCAAGCTGACCCATTGACCTACATTACCATCATTACATTGTGTTGCTCCCTCACCCCCCATCCCCACCATACATTGCTTAATGCCTTTTTCCAATGTCTCTTTTGATGTTTTTCATTGCTTTGACATACTAACCTAGATCTACACACTTACTACCAACCATCTTATCACCTATGTTCCAACCCCTAGCACCATTTCACATAAGTCTCATGCCTCCTGTAATTGCAACTAACACGACCACTTGCTTCCTCCACACTACACTTTCTTAAAGTGATCCGCAACAAGGATTCTACCCATAAATACTTCAAGGTTTACTTTGAGATATCCTATCTACATAATCAGCAAGACAAATATTCTTCATTGTGACAAAGAATAAAGATATGCAAAGTGAATTCTAGGCAAGTTTCAAGTTGCAATTTATTGTACAAATAGCATGGGGGAATACAAAGCCTCGATTCACGACCTTCAATTTCCACTCTGAATAAAGTTAAATACCTCGAGGACTTCATTCACTTAGAGTTGGTGGTACGTTAACAAAGGAGCATTTACCAATGCAACAATAAACATCACAAAAGTTGTGTGGAACCTAATCAAGGATTTGATGCTTCTAACATACAAGCAATTCCCTAGAGTAAAAATTCCATCGTGGATGTCTTGGTTGTTGCTACACGTATTTTAGAACCTAAGAAGGCTTCTAAATTTAAAAGAAGCCTAATGAAATTGGTTTCTTGTCCTTCAATTCATAATAATGTGAAGAATTTCTAGGTTTTTGATGATTATAACAAAACGAGAGCTTTCAAATCACAAGTAATTGATGAAGTTGACAAAGAGGATTCTAAGTTGGATGAGGAAGGCATTCGCAATTTGCAAGCAAATAATATTCCAAAGGGGATGGCTTCCTTGGATCCCCTGCTTCAACTAGATATTCAAACTGCCATGCCTAATTTTGTTAAGGCTAATGGTCCTCTTTTTTAATCGTATAAACTTGGAGACCCAAGAGATCCAAAAGGTGTTGATAGATAAAGCATGCATGCCTGAGGAAAAGGATACCATTGCCACTACTATCAAGGATTTTAGAGATGAGATAGCTTAAGGATATGTAATCTCAAGATTTTTGATAAATTATTAAATTCACTATCACTTATACAATTGTTTTAAGCCTAAAGTGAAACGTTTCTATTGAAAACAAAGACTAGTGCACCCACTCCTAAAGACACTAATTTTCAAAGAGATTCAAAAGCTTCTATCAGGTAATAATATCTTCCTTGTAAGGCATCCACATTAATAGCAAATTTGGCACCTATTCAAACTAAAAACCAAGAATTAGATTGTATGGATTTAAAATTTTGAATGAAGCTTCAAAGACAATTACCTAGTTCCATCTTTGGATGAGACCTATAAATCATTAGTGGTTCTTCCATTATGTCACTTCTTGACAATTTCTCTACTTATTATCATATATTAGTGGATCATAAAGAATATTTTAAAACAATGTTCACTACCAAGTTAAGGACATTTGCATATCATCAAATGTCATTTGTATCAACCAACATTTGTGCCACATTTCAATGAGCAATGGATACTGCTTTCGACAGATTAATTGGTCAAAGTTTATCATGGATGACTTACCAATTTTTTCAAAGAATCAAACAAACCATGTCAAGGATTTTAGTTAAGTGCTCCAAAGATACAAGATTATGGGATTTCACTTGATCACAAGGAGCATGTATTAAGGGTAATTGAGGGAAAGTTACTTGATCACCTAATATCCTCAACCGTACTTCAAGTGTAACACTACTTTTCCCCAAATATAAAGTTGGATAGATTTAATATATTAGAGTTAATTTTCATATGGCAGCAGACTTATTAGTGTTACTATCTAAGTTTTAAATATTTTAAAGTATATCTATAATTTAAATACAAATGTATGAAATGGTTATTGATCAATGTTAACTAAATTAATACTTAAGCACATTAAGATTACCATCATCAATATATAAATTTGCTTCTAACAATATGAGTATGATCAAAAGAAACAAATAACATCATAAAATAATTTAATTGAATCAAATCCATCTCATTCATAATTTAAAGTATCTTTGAATAAGTCCAATGCTTATCTGAATCATAACACTTGGAAAGGTCATTCTCACCTAGGAAGATTTCAATGGCATTGGCTTTCGTTGTGGCACACTTCGAAGAACTTGTGCAAACACGATGTGTTCTTACACACCATGTAAATGCATCAAGGCCCTGGCCAAGACAATCCCAAGTGTACTTTGTACCCCAAGTTAGACACACTCTATGTGCCCCCTCTAAAGTCCATAGCCCACCAAACCACCTTCTTCATTTAGTCATCTCCATGTCCCTTCCAAGTTTCACATAAATGCTTTATATAAGCCTTAAGGGTTGGTTTCCAAAACATCACACCCTTTCACAATGGTTGCCTTTAATTATTCTTATTTAATAAAGTTTTCATAAATATTCTCCATTAACCTCCATTGGGAAAAAGGCTTATAACAGCAAGAAAGAGCTAGAATTCTCTTTTGGTAAAGTCAACTTCATGAGGAAATCCATCTCAATCTTTGCTTGTCAAGACATTAAACGTTGAAACAAGATGCTAGAATCCAATGGTCACTTAAGACAAAAACCGCATTCACCTAATATATCATTAAGGCACTAATATTGGTAAGTTTTAATTGCACTAAACAAATCTTTATTTGCTCCTTTACGTTTGATCACTCTTTTGCCTAAGCCTTGACATAGAAGAATAATGAAATAGAAGAGAAACAGGTGGTTTTCATGAGTGCGCCACTAACAAACACAAAACTAAGGTACTCTAATTTGGATAAACGAGCTCTTGCCATGGTCAAGGATATTCAAAAATTGCAGGCACTACATTGTAGCAAATTCTTTGCTACAATCATGGATCTTGTGGTTAAAATAATGATATCACAAGGTTTGGAATGTCATTTTCCTTAGTATGTGATAATGGTCCATCTTTTAGTTCTATTAAAGTTATTGAATGGGCCTCTAATAACAAGATTATTCTCAAATACTCCTCAAATAATTATCCACAAGGAAAAGGGGTAGCAAAATCTACAACTAAGAATTTCCTTGAGGTGATTACAAAAACTATTGTTAGAAAAAATGGATCATTATGATGAACTTTGCTTTATGGGATAAAAACCTCACGAATTGGCACATTATGTTCAAGGATCCTCTATGGGTAGCTAGAAACCCCAAGAATTGGCACATTAAGTTGAAGTATGCTCTATGGGCAGATAGAACCCAAGTTAAATTCTCCTTAGGTACATCTCCCTACCACCTGGCGTATGGCCAAAAGCTAGTCTTCCCTACTAACCTAAAAATTCCAATGCTTTAATTGAATATTTTAAGAGAGAATAATATTGAGACCTAAATGATGAGCCTATTTTGAGGAAAAGATATGTTGCTCTACAACAATTAGGCAGATATCAAGATGTAGTGAAAAGCTACTTCAACCAAAGAGCCAAGGTAAAGCCATTTAGAATATTTGATTTAGTCTTGATATGATCGAGAGCTTACGAGAGGAAGATAAGTTTGATCCTTTGTGGTTGACAACCTTTTAGATCTCTAATATTTTAGAGGGAAATACCTTCAAGTTGTTGAGTTCATCTAGAGAAAAAGTTGCACTGCCAATCAATGGACAATTCTTGAAACACTAATTCAGTCCATAAGGTCCATGCTTGCCTTTTCAATTTTGGTCTTGGGATTTGTTATTTCCTATTTTAGTTTTCCTTGCTTTATTGTTACTTCATTGTTTCCTTTTGTTCAGTTTTGGAAGTTCCAATTTGTTTAATCACTTTACCTTTTAAGGACTGCCAAGACATCAATAAGTTCCTCTCTATGGAGAACAGATTGTTTAATGTAAAACTCTTGTTTACCCTATCTCTAATCACTAAAGCCAAATATCAAGATTCATGATCTTTACTAAGAGTAAAACCTAGTCATTCATAAGCAAGACTTTTGGCAGTCCATCCTTTAGTGGAATAATTTTAATCAATTGATCCTCTAGAAAACAAATTATGGCTCATAACTCTATGAATGGAGTAGTATCAAAAAAGAAGAAAAGAAAATAAAATAAAATCATACAAGGTTTTGTCTTAGAAAGGACTCTTCAAAAACAAGGCATTTCAAACGCCTCTATTGGTGCCATGCCTCTATTGGTGCCATGGATGTTGTGTATTTGTCATTGATGTCAAGGTACTTGAGCTGTTTGCTTACTTGCTTCAGCTGTTTGCTTGCTTCAGCTGTTTACTTGCTTGGTTGCCTACTTACTTTGTCAGCTTATCCATTTTATGTGCCAAGTCAGTTTTAAATTGTCAAAGCCTCTGTTTGAATTATTTCAGCTAAGTGCCAAGTCAGATTTCAAATGGTCAAAGAAAGTCGTGGTTAAAAATGTTCGGGTCTCGGTCATCTGCTTGCTTATTTGTAACAACTTCTTTAATTTAGGTGACTCTTGCTTTATTTCCTATCCTCCTCTGTTGGTGACGGCATGTGTATTAGGCAGCTTGTTTATTTCATTTACTATGTTTAGGCGGCAGCTTCTCCTTATTTGAGCCATTTATTTATTCATTTCAGACAATTCTAAAGTGGGCAACTTCTCTAATTTTAAGAGACAAATTGATCATGTGTGGCAGCAAGCCTTCGTGGCATTGAAACTTTAACGGACTTTTATTCTTAGTATTGTGTGAAGTCGTAAAACTTTTATTTTTGGCACGGGTGGTGTATAGAAGAGTGGTGTGTGTTATTTTCACGTCTGTGTGTGGAGTCGTTCCATTGAAGAAGTTGACGTGAAAATCACTATGCATTTTTCGTGATGAAGTGTGGAGCGACAATTCCTTTATGAGGAAGATGTGAGGTGTTCAGGAACAACAGCTATCATTTTATTTTCTGTGTATTGCAAAATGTTGTTTGGTGAATTATATCGGGCCTTTGTATGGAGTTGTGTGTCGTTCGTGAGAATGGTTTTTGATGCTTTACGCTTTTCTCATTAATTTGGGGTTTGATTCGAGGAAGTTGTGCTTGAGTCGTGTTCACGGGCTGTGCAATAGTCATCCTGTCTATCACCATCATTCTTCTACGTGCGGACTGTGTGAGTTTACCATAAACTAGTGTAATATCCGCATTGTCTTTCTTGATCGATATGCATGTATGGTGAGCTACGGGAGTTACATAGTTTGATAGATTTTAGTCGCAGAAATTGAAAAGATGACCTTTTGTGTGTTGGAGCTCTTAAAGGATTTCTTGAAGGACTTTGAAGACTGTTTTTGATGCTTAGAATTATGTGTTTGGGTGGTTCGAAGAAAGTTGGGTGTTTTGATTTCATCGCTTAGTATGGTAGGAGCTATGAGACGTACTTTGCATATAGACATGAAGCGTTTGCATTCATCTTGGTCGACTATCTCTGAACAATGATGCGCTCAACCCGTGTGCTTTGAGTTGTTTTCTATGGTGAATCAAAAGTTTGTATTGATGCACTCGGCCCATGTGTTTTGTCTATGTGTGGTATTCTCTCTTCATTTGAGCTTGTATGAAGAGTTATTTCATGCCCTTACCTATCATGCTTTGAGGACGAAACCAATCAAAAGTCATCGACATAATTATCTTGAGAACGGGCTGTGTAATGTTTGGGTGTATGGTATTTCAAAATTCTGCTCTACCTGTTCAGATTTTGAGTGTGAAAGTGGATGTATCTATTTTCTTTTTGGGCAATATGAAGTATGAGCTGTGCTGATTCAAGTTGCAAGATTGTTGAGCTAACTATCAGGAAGCAAGAGTATTCAGAAGGAGGTTATGATCAGATTATGGTGGTCCTCAGTTTAAGGTGATTATATGTGTGGAATGATACATTTTTTATTCAAAAAATCAGAATTACAGAGTTGTGAGGTTTGCTAGTGAGTTGGTGCTCACGCTGGAGTTGGTGCTTCAGCCATTCGAAGTTGGTGCTTCGGGAGAGTTGGTGCCCTTTGAAGTAAATATAAGCAGTATTTTGTCATGGTTTTTTACCCGAAAGGGTTTTCCCAGTAATATCGGTGTTCATCTTGAACAATGTTTGCTCTTACTGTTTTGATTTCTGATTTACATGGCTTTAAGCTTTAAAGTTTTGAAATACTGATTCACCCCCCCTCCTCGCACCCCCGCCACTCCCCCCTCAATATTTCATGTGTGCTCTTCAATGGATGCCTAGGTAATGGTAGAGCAATATCTAGATTGAGTCTAAACAACTTTGTTGCGGCTATGGATGATTTGCTAACAGCATAGCAATTTGAATAAAATGGCAATATGTATGTTGAGCTAAAAATATGCTATCATGACAAACATCTAAAGTTTCTCGACATGTATGTTGAGTTAAACTAATAACTTTTAGTCATTTAAAGTTGCTCGATATTCAATACAAATCCCTGAAAATGAGGGAAATTTAACAAATAGAACATTAATTTAATGTTATAAAGCATGTCAATAAATACTACAAAGTCTTGGTTAAGTCAACTTTTGATGATAAATTGTTGCAAACTAGACTAATTGTTGTCATGCTATTAAAAACCTATTTAACTTGTGCGTGCTTCGCTTTACACTTAATGTTTGCAACGAGTCTGACATACTCAACTAAAAAAACATTGTTTTTAAGTCCCTCTATAGTGCATCAAGCATAGCATTCAACAATGTTTCCCTCTCGCACCCTAGAAAGTGATGCCCCAAAGGTATAACTGAGGGCTATAAAGGTTGGAGCAATAAAGAGACTATAGATACTTTTCCGTACAATTGTCTTCTCTTACATTTTTTTCTCTTCTTATCTCTCTTTCTTCTTCTAGTAATATATCATTCAGCCACAAATCTGATGCAAAGGAGATTGCAATGTCAAATGGGCTATCGTGCCTACATGCTTTGGACTGCCTCTTATGAGTAAGTATATCATTAGACAAACCCGAGACCTTTCATGTGCCATTTCTTACAATGCCACTCTACTCTCTTGTACCACTCTACTTTCACGTCCATCTCTCTTCCACATACTTTCACTCTTCCATGTACCTTCGAGTATATATGAAGGTGAGGTGTACTATATTGAGTGGCTTGGTATATTGATAGAAATGCTCTTTTGCACCATCACTTTGGTAAATTGGGCAATTTAGCATTGGGGACCTAGGTATAATAAAAGGCAAAAATGATAAGGTTGGAGCAATAAGTGTTTCTTCTGGGAGTGATAAGGCAAAAGTTATAACCTCAAAAACTATGAAGGGTTTGAGTTCACATATTTTTTGTAGATTTGGTCATCATGCCACATTAGAAAGACTTTGTGTAAGCCTATTGCAAGTCAATGTGAAGTACAAGGTCAAATGCAATTTTTGCTCGAATGATATCATTGGAGGCAAATCCCTTCAAATGGCATTTGGCAAAAGAGCTAAGGCATGATGCCACTACTTACATAGAATGCCTTGCAAATGTCACATATAAAGTACAACAAGCTCTTTTGGTACAACATTCTTTGTGGGAGTCTCAATCAACATCTACTCCTATACCACATAACTCAACCATCGATAAAGGTAAAATTAATTTTTTAATCTTGTACTTCATTGAGATCGCAAACCACTTTGTAGAGTACAAGATGGAGAAATAATGTCCATGAACAAATGAAGAAGGCAATTGCAATTTTTTTGTTCTAGTCTAGCCTGTCCTTCCATGTTGCCAAATCTCTATACCAATAAAGCATGGTGGATTCTATTGTAGTTGAAGATTTTGGTTTCAAAGCCCCATGCTCAATAATGCAATACACGATGTTAAGGATGTTGCTAACAAGCATCAAATAGAGTGAAGAAAGACTAGATGCATCATAATGTCAAATCGGTGGACAAATAAAAGGAATTGAACTCTCATCAATTTCATTGTCTCGTCATATGGATATGATCTTTTTGAAATCAGTGGATGCGTCAAATAAAGTTCATGACTACATTGTTTGAATTGTTTAATGAGGTGATCATGTCTCTAGGGCCACCAAATGTGGTTCAATTTATTACAACCAATATTGTTGCTTGGTTGTTGCTAGGAGAATTCTAATGAATAAGTATCCCTGTATGTTTGTTACCTCATGCATAGCACACTACCTTAATCTAACCCTAGAGGACACTAGAAAGCTTGAATGGGTGAAGGAGGTATTGAAAAAGGCTCGCACTATTACCAAGTTAATCTACAACCACATGTGCTCTTTCACAAAGCGCCAAGAGCTAATTCAACTAAAGGTGACAAGATTTTCTATTCAATTCCTTACATAGCAAATTCTTTGCTAATAGAAAATGAATTTAAAGAGAATGTTTGTTTCAAATGAGTGGATGGAGTTTGCTTTCACCAATCAAATGGATGGCATAATATTGGTAGGATACATTTTTTCTACAATTTTTTGGGATGCAACAAAATAGGTGGTTGAATTTTCAAAGCCTCTAGTGAAAGTTTTGAGACTAGTGGATGGGTTGAAATCCCCCATGGGCTATTTGTATGAAGCCATGGATAGGGTTAGGAGGTGATGATGGGTAGGATGAAAAAGAACAAGTGCATGCCATTGTGGGACATAATTAATGGGAGATGAGATCAACAAATGCACTTCCCTTGCCATGCTACTGATACTATCTAAATCCATTGTTATTCTATAGCCCCTTATTCAAAGACAATGTTGAGGTCAAACAAGGCCTAGTCATGTGCATGGAAAAAATATTTTCTACCCAAAAAAAGTCGCATTTATTTATGGAAAAGCTACCTATATACAAGTAGGCAAGGGGTTTTTTCTTGAGTATGGTTGTCATGCAAGGCAAGAAAAACTTCAAACTAGGTAGAGTAGATAAAAAAAATCACACACTCTTTTTATTGTGCACATGTATATTAAAGATGTTAAGCTTTTAGTATCTTACATGATATTATTTTGAAAGAATTTGTGTTTTTCAATACAATGGAGGAGTTTTTGTGGCCAAGAAACCAAAAATATTTAATAGATGGTGGTGCACATCTTGAACCAACCATGCAATTCATCTACTTGCAAGCATACTTGGAGTGTTTTTTAACACATACATTCCAAGAAAGGTAATCCTCTAACACAATAATAGATGAATGGCTTGGTGTTCATTCACCATAGCCTCCATGTGAAACCAAAGAATGCTCAAAGTTGAGTTTTGAAATACTTGCAATCATAATTATAAATTATAATCATTGTTTTTTTCATTTTCAATTGACAAAATTAATTTCTATATGAAAAAAATAGAGTACCATTGAGGAAGACCAACCAATTGACCTTGACAGGATTGATTGAAAGTCTAAGTGGATTGCAAATGACAATGCCCTTCTTGATCCTAATGATTTTGATATCATAACAAAAATCAACCTTGATAGTGATCTCTAGTCTAACGGCTTAGAGCTTCATCAAGTCCTACCACCCTCTAGTGTAGCTCTCTTCCTAGCAACAAGAATCATTGACTACAGCTAATTTTTTGGAACTTTGTATTCAATTTGTAGGTTGACTTTGTACAAAGTAGATTGCAATTGAAAATTTGAAAAGTATTAACATCTAATTATTATTTATTGTAGTGTGAGACCCCAATTTTTTTTCTGATTTTCTAACTGCTGTTTGAAGGATTTCTCAGTTTGTTTGTTTGTGATCCTCATGTGCCAATCATGATATAAGCATGCCAAAAGATATATAACAGAATGGAAAAGATAACAACTGAAAACTTGATAGGAAAGATAGTTTTTCTGCCCTTTCAATATTCAGATTTTATAAACAGTAAAGTTCAGATTTACAATGACATATATCAGAACTGATAGAAGATATTTCAGACCTGGTAAAAGAAGCATATCAGCTATAATGAGACTCCCAAAGAGCTACAAACAGAACCCAGGCTTTGTCTTTTTTTCTTCTTGCTTTCCAACGCTAGAAACTACTGAAATCAGGCCTCAAGGACGAGCAGTAGCAGCCTATACATCAGCAGGCTGAAAACTGAACTTTTCACCCAAAATAGGGCACTCCCTGTAGAAGGTTGACTTGGCCTAGAAATTCCATTTCAGCTCCAAAAAATGCAAAATAATACTTGTTGTGAGGGCCAAGATGTGAGAGAACCAAGGAGTCAATACCCAAATTGAAAGCTCGAACCAATAAGGAGTTATGAGCCAAAAACCAGTTCAGACCCAAATACCAAACAACCCAAAAATCTTTCAAAACTCTCCAAATCACTCAAGAAACCATGCCAAAATGAAAAGAAACAACTGCATCCCAAAACCCAACTAAAACTCATCAAAAATGCTGAAAGATCTTCATTCTAAATGACTGAAATCTGCAACTTGAAGCTCCAAATGTGATTTCTAGATGAAACCACTCTTCCACCGACTAGAGCAGGTCTTACACTATCGAAACCAGTCCAAGATGTCAAGGGTTTTCATCCTCAACATTCACTTTCAAACCTCCTGGCGAAAAACCAGCAACATCTCCTTATACAACCAAAATCATCCATAACCAAATGAGAGCCAAAACTCATACTTATAAAGTGAGAGAAGGATTAGAGCAACTTGCATTTGAGCTTGAATACAAGTGTAATGACCCTGCTCAAATCTGACCTCGAAGTGCTGATTGAAGGTTCAAGGAATTTCGTCAAACATTTCACATACAACCTTCCAGCTTGCTGGTTTGCTGAATCAGTCTGATATAAATGCTTGAAGACGATAGCAAGGTGCCCCAAATGCTTAATATTCAATCCCTAGATGCTTTAACTAAAGTCTAAATGCGTCAATGACTAATTATGATCATTTAGAATGCATATACATGTTTCCTTCCTCTAGAACATGCATCTACAGCCTATGGGCATTTTGTCAAACAACTGACATGCATCCTACTATGCAGATTAAGGACATGAATGTTACATCAGAATTGGATGTGCAACTAATATCTTTTTATTGTAATGCAATCTCCCTTTCAATGGTGACAATTTGAAGGCTAAGACTTCGGCTCACATACACCATGAATTCTCAGAAATTATATGAGTCTGATTATGCTAACCACTAAGACAATGCAATTTATGCTTCCTTACAATGATATAACTATGACTGACCTGGGCCCTGTTACAGCAGTTACAATATTTTAATAGGCCTCCTTATAGTGCGGCAGACTTCATATTTTCCAAGCTTCTATTAAATGGTACGGCTCCTCTATGGGGAATGACGGCAGCTTGATAAGTGATGCCCTTCCTTGCAACTGCGGGTGGTATGGTGTGTAATGCAGCTTATGAAAGAAACCGTGTGAGCTTAAGATCGCGTTTTTCCTTGACTCTTGAACTGGTCAAGGGTCCACGTCACTATTCCCAAATGTCCTTGAATGCACGGCACTCCCACGCTAGGCTGCAATTCCCTTTTTGAATGGTGCGGCTGACAGGTAAATAAAAATGAGAGATGAGTACCGCCGATTTCTGCCCAGATTCATCACTGAATATGGTGCCTAGGCAATGGTGAGATTCTGATGCCAAGACAAATGATATTTTTCAATCCTCGAACTCCCTGGTGGAATATTGGCGGCAAGAATGAAGACTTAAGGAGAAATCGAAGTGCAAGCCAAGTGACCCTTCTCCAAACCAAGACGTCCTCTAACTAATCTGCCCTGTTTTTTATCAGCTTGATGAAATAAATTAATCTTCAGCCTTTTTCAGCCCTCTTAAGCTTCAAATGTAATCTCCATGATCTCATAAGCAGTGCGCCCAAGCTCGACGGTGAAATTGATGCACCTTTGATTGATCTGGAAATTACATCGTATGAGCTTCAGCAAGGCAAATTTGCGCTTCAGAAATCAATACTGTGAAGTCCCTTTCCAGAGCAATTTCGAGCTGGTACCAAGAGGAATAGATTTGTCGCCAAGAGGAAATGTGTCGAGCTGGTAGCTATGCGTTATATTGATGATTGTCGATACACCTGCGGGATTGCAATGGAGGTGATTTGGCGATTGGATTGGCGCCTTAGAAATGGCGCCCTTTCTCTTGCCTTCCTTGGTCGCAACTCTTCCTAGAGTCAAGCGCCTATTTTATTTATCAAAATCGCACCCAAATGGAGCCTCCCCGTGCAAAATCGAGCTTCCCTATCAGGTTGGTAAATGTCTTCAATGTCTGGCTGTTTGAATAAAATAATTTGATCTTCCTGGCTGGCTCTATTCTTCCTTAATTGGGTCGCCTAGACTTCTCCTTGCAAGCGCTCCACTTCTTGGTTTAAATCAAGCCTTTATGAAACCTCCACCAACAAAATCGCGGCTTCCTACAACTGATAATTTCTGATAAAAATTGACCTCCAGCAAACGCCCTTCTAGATGAATAGATGAAGACTTTACCCGTTCAAATAAGAAATAATATTTTTTTTTCCAATATGTCTCCAAAGTCACTTTGCCCTTTAAAAATATAATAATAAACCTCAAATAATTACTGAATAATAATAAACCTTTTTCTGAAGATATGCAATTCCAGCCCAATAAAATAATACAGTAATAAACAGAAGATTTTTATTTAAAATTTGCAATAATATTGCAAACAAATACTTAGCTCCTTAGACAAGCTGAATACAATCAATTTCTCCAAATTTGGCCAACGGCCACAAACTTGCAATGAAGCACAAATGGAAAACTGAATTATCTTCCCCTCAACTGCAATAATTCAGATGATATTTCACACCCTCAAAATTGCGTACCAATTGAGAGTTTTCGTTCTCAATGGCCAATGGTGACTACTGCAGAAACCTTAGGCTCCACAATGCACATCAACAACAACAGATATGGATGCCCCAATAGTGAGACCTCAAGGTCTATTTATGCTTTTTCCTCTAGAGGTTGGCCTCAATAAAATAATATTATCTTTTGACTTCTAGAAGATTCCAATATATTTTAATTTTTGCACTTTATAAAATATTAAAATATTATATTATTAATAAAGTGCATCTCAACATCAAATTATAAAATAAGGTTTCCATAAATAGAAACAATAATGATATATGATGGAAAACCTTACTCCAACCAAAAACTAAGCCAAGTAATCACCGAAAGACTGCCAAATGACTCTCTCACCATGCCTCATTAGCCTACGAGAGCCGTTAATAGGCTAATCCTGCTGATATGCCATTGCCAACTAGATGGGGACATTACAACAAGTTCCTCTCATTTCACTTTATGAAATGTCATGAAATGACCCCACGAGGGGCGTCCAACTTTTTGCCTCCAAAATTCCACTTATGATTTTTTAATTTAAAATTGACTTTTAACCCAAACTAGGCGTCCCACCTTATGAGGCATAACATTAACCTTTAAAAATGATAAATAAACCTCTTTTCGAGGCATCCATTTGAAATACATGGCCCCTCTTTTAAATCAACGTTCTGCAACTAGGCCAAGGGATTTGTTCATAAGGAAACTATTTGCACTTTTGTAGCCTTCTAAAATGACTTAAAGTTATCACTTAGGCACCAAGGTACTTTTTAATGTCTCCTCCGACCCTCAACTTTAAATTATAAAGTAACTTTATTTTAATTTATTTTAGAAGAGGAAAACAAATATTTAAATATTCCAACCTTAGCAACCAAGAGCCTCAACTGAAATAATGCTACTGAGGAGTAGCCTGACCAGATCCAACTTCTAAAAATAGACTTACTATTTTTAGTAAAAACATCAACGACACAAGTTGGAAAGATAACTGATGCGCCAATGAGCTCATTGTAGACAGTAAGTCACTAGACTGGTCCCTACTAAAAATAGAAAGCCACGTCTGAAACACCGAAAAGCCCCACAATAAGGACCGGCACAAGGCATTAAAGCTCATCAGACAACTTCTACACATTGCCCAAACACGAAACCCTACACTGCTCTACCTACCGGACCAATTACTAAAAATAGCACTTAATAAAAATAGTAAGCGTGTCAAAACCAGACCAATCCAAAAGAGGACATCGAAAATGGGGACATTACATTTATGCACCATGCAACATGCATTGTGCAATGCAATGCAATTATCAATATGAATATTGAATGACAAAAATTTATATCCCACAATTCATGAGCTAAACTCTCAAGTTTATTTGTTCTCTATATCTCTATGCTATTGAAATGCCTATAAATTTAAAAAATATCATTTTTTTCTCCTTTGTTTTGTGTTTTTAACATTTTTTTGGTATCCATTTTTTTTGCAATTGAATTTCAAAAATATTAATCTTCAGTTTGCTGATTTTTTTCCCAAAATACTTTTGCTGCAATAATTCTAATCTTCTTTATTGTTTGCTTTCAGTTCCAATTCAATTATTTCAGCACTTGAGCACCAAAACTCTTAACATAAGATTTTCAAGGAAACTTCCTGTAGCACAGCAAGCATAATTAATAATATCAGAATCATATATGTTTATCATGATGGTGAATTAGTATTGGAATATATAAGCTAACTACAGATCACAATAAATTTAATATAATATTGTAAGTAATATAATTATTAATAAATTGTTTCTATTGCCTAATTGAAACAAGAAAGCCGATACCAAGCTAAGATACCAATGATTTACACCCAATAAAAAGCACTATACAGAAATAACTAGGGATTTTTTTATTGAGCCATTACTCTTTAAGATTGTCAAAAAACATATAAGCCCCATTGATAAATTATGCAAGGCCACGCACAATATGCTGGAAATTGTTTGTAATAAAGGATACAGAAGATCATGTCTTAACAATTTTAATTTTCAATAATCTAGCGTCACTAACAACAATTCCACTACAAGCCACTATCTGGAGATGACTTGTACAAACTTAACTGTGATGAAATTCACTTTGGCATTATCATCAACATACAACCTTGTTAATTAGATCATGTCCCTCGACAGAGACATCCTTGAAAATAAGCAGAAACATACAATTTTTATTTTTAAAAAACAACAAAGCATACAAGGTTAAACCACAAAACTCTTCCAGAAAACAAAAACATACCTGTTCCATTTGGATAGCAACGAACACATCTGGTTTGATATTTTAGAGATGATTCCCTCCGTTGTTCAGGTTGTGACATGTTACGAAGATCATAAACATTTATGTGCCTCCCAGCTGTGGCTACCACCAAACGGTGACCAACCAGAGACATAGAATACACTCGCTCAGGTTGTGGATATGTACCAACAAGAGTCTTCTCCTGCCCACTTGCACCTCTAGGGTCCCAGCATTTTAATGATTTGTCCCAACTCCCAGATATTACTTGACCTAGAAAAAAATATTACAATTTAAAGCAAATAATGAAGCATAAATCATAATATCCTTGGAAGCATGCAGTAATGTCCATATTTCCATTTTCAAATAAGACAAACAACATTAAGACTTACAACAGGAACATAGCGATCAGAATAATTAGAATTCAAATGTGATGGTAGGAACAATAAAGCAGACATGAAATTAAGGCATGAATCTTAGAAACTTAACATGGAAAACATTTCGGCAGGTTCAGGAATAGTTGAAAATGTATTTCCTTCAACAATTCATTAGCAAATTGGCAAATTCTAAATCAATATTTCCTTTTCTGAAAAGTGAAAACCAATGATGATTAGTTCTGTCACCTTTCTTTCAAACTACCTGGATTCCTTGTTTTTCTTTATCTCTTTTGCTGTCATGGTCATTCATAACAGTGGTACCGTAATCTATAATTTGTTTTTCCAGTAGTCAATAAGTAATAGTCTCCTGGTATTGATCACAGTGACACTTCATCAGCATTGTAACCTACAATTTTGACTTCACAATTATGCCGACATTCATCTTTTATTATCTTTTATTCCACACTATAATATTCAGTCTCTCAGAAGGGTCTTCATTGTTTCAAATTTATGGTTATAAATCTTGAGAAAAAGTTGTTCTAGAATTTGCATGTGCCTTATCATGTTAGATTTTTTTTGGTTGCTTAAAATCAGTCTACTGTTATAATAATTTTAAATTACATCGTTACTTCTCCCAAGCATTTTCCTAGTTTCTTTGATAGGGTTTTTATTGGCACCTTCCGTACCCGCACATAGTTGGAAAAATCCTTTCAATTTTATATTTTAGCTTTAGAATTCATTAATTATGTGTTTAAAAATTAAAACTAAAAACATTTATTTATAATCATATATCATTTTTTAAATTTTATTTAACAAGGAGATTACAAGTTCAAAATGTTTTTAATATGTCAACAAATACTCTAGAGATGGAAAAGTTTGAAGCTTTAGAAAGTAGAAGCTCGCATGTTCCACAGACTGGAAGATTGATACTAGGAACACTGTTAGGCCAAGACAAACAAAGGCTAAATAAGAACAAGACAACAATGGTGCTAAATAGGGCTAAGGATCTTTTTTCAGATGAAAGAGAAAATTACTTTCCTTTACCAAAATGGGAGAAATTTTAATCTTAAATCTCTGGGCTCAAGGATTTGGATCAAAACAACAAAGCATTGGGCACTAAATTGGTGTGGTATTTCCTTATTGAACAAGATCGGCAGTGATGTAAGACTCTTAAAACCAAATATCTGGCTTCTACAAATGTGTCTTCTCTCTTCAAGGCTAAAGCATTGAGCACTAAATTGGTGTGGTATTTCCTTATTGAACAAGATCAACAGTGGTGTAAGATTCTTAGAACCAAATATCTGGCTTCTCCAGATGTGTCTTCTCCCTTCAAGGCTAACCTTCCCCCTAAAGGCTCAGAAGTATGCAATTTCCTCTCTTCTTCCAAGGATTTGATAGGGAAATATTTGTCTTGGGATTTAGGTAATGGAGGAAATGCCAAGTTTTGGGATGACCCTGTTGAAGTTATTGTCATTGATGTCACGGCAAAGAATAATATTCAGAATACTGCCATTGATGATGCCAGAGATGATGTTCAGATTTGTTGACAAAGCAAGGTCATCTCTCTCAAGCTAGATCATCATCATCATTCAGATTTATTGATATTCAGATTGATTATCAGATCATCATTCAGATTTTCGAATTTGTGGACATTCAGATCATCATGTTCAGATTAGTTAATATTCAGATTGTCTAATCGAGTTCTTCAAGAATTGCTTTTGACTCTATGTTGAACCAATTATTATGACATCGAACAAAGTTAGTGAAAGAGATGAAGTTGTTAAGAAGAAGTACGATCTGTTAAGAAGAATGACTCTCTTGACATTCAGAAGAACGACTCATTAAGTTTGTTAAGATTGGATTTGTTAACATTTATAAGAATGATTCATTAAAATTCAGATTGTGATCTGATTATCAAAACAAATGGTTTGTTAAGAAGAAAATTGTGGTGAAGAGATGTGGCTGCACAGAATCTGAAAGGACGTGTTCTTTCTTCAAAACCATGAAAAGACATATTTAGAAGATAATATGATCTGATCATGAAAAGATGTGTTTAAAGAGATAACTAAAAAGACGTCTTTTGGAGTCTTTTAACAGATACAAACTTAACTCAGACTAGTTTGAATCTTTCTAAGAGACGTGTTTTATTCTTGAAGAGTCAAAACCTGCAGGTGCGATCTGTTTCTAAAAGGTTACATGGATTAGTTCAGTCAAAAGGTGCGGCTGCCAAACAAAAAGAACAGATTTTGAAAGGAGTTCTTAAAAATCTGAAGAAGATTATTTGAAAATCAATAAAGTCAAGAAGATCAATTAAGACTTATACAAACAAATGAAGAGATGTGAATGAAATTTGAAAAGACAGAGTTGTGTTCTTTCATCAAGAGATGCAATCTTTGATCTAAGTATTTATTTGACATTCAATTCAGGGTTGAGAGGGTTATTGTAGAGTGTGTGAGAAAATCGGATCAGAGAATCTGTTCTCTTGTGTGGGCTTTAATGCGATAACATACATCACAAAGCAGGGAGGAGAATAGAGGAAGTGCAGATCTGGTTATAGGCAGTTACTTTACATCCATTGATTTAGTCAAGGTTGGTGCCTTGTACATAAGGGGTTGGTGCTCCTTGTAGGTTGGAGCCTACTAAATTTGTCCAAGGGGCTGGTGCTCCTTGTAGGTTGGTGCCTACTAAACCATAACATTCATTAGTCAAGTAGGTTGGAGCCTACTATCTTTGTCATTTCATTTAAACATAATATACAACTATTGAAGTCCACTTGTTTACATTGCAAAGTTGTTATTGAATATAAGTTGGAAATTGATTAAAGTTGAAAAGAGGTAAATGGTTGATTTACTGATTCACGCCCCACCCCCACCTCCCCCTCTCTAGTAAATGTCTTTGTTGTCTTCTTTGTGTGGTTGCTCTGTTAAAGATTACTGGAGGGCGAGTTGCAGTGATGGATTTGGACCCAAGTTTCTCAAGAAAGAGTGTCTCCATGATTGGCTTCTGCCTATAAGGATATCGTATTTGATCAATGATAACTCTTTGATTTGGTCTGGGAATTGTGTAAGTTCCTATTTGGCTAAATCAGGCTACACTATTCTTAGAAATAATAGTATTCCCTCTCTTCAAAACTGGCGTGTAGAACTTATTTGGAACAGTGATGATCCTCCAAAGTGTAATGCATTTATTTGGTTAGCTGGTTCTAATAGAATCGTATCTTATGATAATTTGAGAAAGAGATGTCCCCAGCTGCCTCGGGGGCAGCCAGGCGTCCCCTATGCATTTCCTGCCATCCCTTATTTTAGGGACACATTCCAGGATATTTGTGCATTTTCTCAGTTTTTTTTTGGGGGGCAGGGGGATGTCCCCTTATGTCCAACCATCCCCAAAATGCCTCAAGGGACAGGGGTTTGAGCGGTGGGGACATGTCCCCATGTAAGACAGCTATTTACTATTGCACCGAGTACACCAAACAAATTTAGTTCTCTTCCAAACAAACCAGAAATAGTGTGGACTTTTCTGTCCAATTTGTGTCAACATCTATGCAGCTGGCTGAAAAGTACACCATGTTTGAAAATCCTATAGAGGATAGCCCTTTGTTGCACAATATGCAGTATTTGACTGTAACACAATCAAAGAATTTTCAAATATGCAGTAGCACCTTGGGAGAAGGTGCTAGAAAAAAAATGTGCTTCTATCTTCTCATATGCTCTATCTCTCTTGCTAAGGTTAAATCTCAATTTTCTATTCATAAAAGTAAAATTCTGAAGAATTGGAAGATTTCATCATCCTGCCCATTAATGGGATAATTAATGTTAATTGACAAAAGAAAAAGCACAATGCTAATTATTGGAAACCTCCAAAAGAGTGCTTTTCTATTTAAATTTAGATGGAGCAGCTAAACATAATCCAGGCCCAATTTAGGATAGTGCTGCGGTACACTCTCCCTCAGGCTCATTCATTCGAGATGGCTTGTTCTTCTTGGGTTTGAAGATTAATAATGAAGCTAAAGCTTTGGCATTGCTCAAAGTCTTAAGTTGACAAGGACCTTGGGGTGCAAATTCCTAGAAGTTAAATGGGATTCCCAAGTGATTGTTCAGGGTTTAAGAGTCAATCTCTTAAGGATTTGGAAATTGAGAAGTAGTATGGAGGAGGTAACTCTAATTGGCAGAAACTGCATTTATTTCAGTCACTGTTACAGGAAGTGCAACCATATTGCAGACAATCTTACTAATCAGGAGTTCCTCAACTCCCTTTCACTGCAAAGTTTAGTGAGGACCCAGAAGAATGGAACGTTAAGAATATTTTAGAAATGGAAGCTCCTCCTTTCATTATTCCTCCCCTTCCAAATTTTTATTCACCATCTTAAATTTTTGAAACTCAGTCTTCTTAATTATGTGAGGCATTATTTGACGCTGTTGCATCTTGGTACCATAGTCATCTCCCAAGTACAGTATTCATGCTAGCATACCAAACTCAAAAGTTTGTTATGTGTAGATGCCTATTTATCAACAGTTTGACTCCCAAAATCTCTATTCCATTTGTTCCACTCATTATTCATTTTTTTCGTGTGTGGATGACTTTTGTTGGGTAGCAGGGGCAGGGCACAACAAAATGTGGTTTGTTTGGTTGTGATAAACCCTACAACAGTGTTGTGCCAGACAGGCATCTCAATTGTACATTATGCATTTCAGACATGGCTACATTCGACTTTATGCAGGTAGTCTTGGGGAAGGGCATGCTCTGCAACTCTGCTGTGCAGGGGGCTAGAGAATCAATCACAGATGACTTATCAACAACTTGGACACTTCTGTTGCAAACTCTGTTCCTTGGAATTAGATTCTTAACAAAATCAATTCTTCAGAGGATGTTTATCTTGTCACAAAAAGTGCACAAAATTGGTTGCAGGATTCAAGGGAAGCAATGGAGAATCTGTTGCAAGGAGAGAAATTGGCTGTCCTCAAGCACTCAGCTCATTCTCTTTCCAAGAGGCATGAGGTCATCCTTTGAGATGGCTGTTTCCAGCCTCTTAACTCTCCCTGCCATTTCAAAGCCTGGCATTATCAGAGCCGCTAGCCAGGAATATTTTGGAGCCTAGGTAAAGGTAAGCCAGCAATATTTTGAATTGCAACTTATATCACTGATTTTTTCACAAAAATTGAGACAATCAACAGATCTAACTCTTGTACTTAAGAATTGTACAATAAACATAGAACAAAATGTAGTTGGCACCTAAGTCACAAGGTTCCAATTCGAATTCAAGTTCGGCAACATTGAAATTCAAATGAAGTTTGGCAAGGAAAAAATTCGAAAAGTAAAAAATTCGGATTAAATTCGCCTTATATAATTTAATTTTTTTAAAATATAAATAATATATCAATAAAATTATCAAAATAGTTTAACTTTAAAAACAAAATAAAAATACTAAACTTTAATTAAATAAATTAAATAAAAATATAATAAGTTTTTATTTTTATTGTAAAATATATAATTTATAAATATTAAAATAATCCTATATTGAGTTTAAATAAATTATAACAAATTTTAAAATATTTGTAAATGGATAAACTAAAAGATTTAATTTAAATATTTAAATTTGTTAATTTTTATATATTAATGATTTAAATCAAAATTAAATATATTAAAATATTAGATTTTAATTATTAAAGGCTAATATTCAAAAGTAAATAAATATAGTAAAATAATATTATTTATTTTAATTCGTCAACGGTGCGAGAGTCGGAAACGACAATAGAGTTGCCCGTTTGGAATATAAGGAGTTGCTCAAACATTCAGCCGCCTTACAGAAGGTGTTTTGCCTTTTCTTAGATTGCGTTCCGATCTCACAAGAAAATTGTAATATTTGCTTGATAAAAAAACATGGTTGAATTTATCATGAGTAACTGTGATATGGTTCAATTTACGAGGCGCAATGCAGGGTGCCCGACTCATTCTTTGAATTGGGTTTTTCTGAAGCTTCAGGAGTGGTAGTAATCCGTGACTGTACCGATCAAAATCCCTAATAAACAATGCTTGCAAAAAATATAAGTTACAGTTGCCATTTCCAGTATGAATTTAACAGCGAATTTTAATGAATTTTATTAATTTTTTAAATGTTCGACGAATTTCGAATTTCAACCTTGAAATTCGGCAAATCCTGTGACACAGGTTGGCACAACAAAAACAAGGAATCTAACACAAAATTGAGGTTAAATAGATTATTGGTTCCTTTAAAAAATTCCTTGATAAAAGTTTAGTCAAAAGCTTGTTTGAAGATGGATGATAATGGCATCAGAGCTCTACCATTCAAAATTTAATTTCCTTGTGTACTGAAGTTGTCTTATATGGAACTGTTGGTAAGGTGGGTTTTAACTTTTATCTTATGATGTGTCTGTCTGCAATGTATGTCTAAAAGCTGTTATTATGGACCTAAATCTGGTCTTTCTTCAGAACAGACTTGGGATTATTAGCTCCATTCAGTGTATTTCGTCATTTGCTTTGGTCGGTATGGAAAATGGTTTTATGTATTAGTTAGTTCTACAACTCCATATCCATCATGGGGCTATGAATTATCCAAATCATAAGTGCAATGCACTATACAAATTTAAAAGCAAATGCCCTAGACAGAACTTAATTATATATTTAGCAAAAATATTTTAGCAAATGCCTATGGTAATTCAGAATTAATAGCCAGAAAAGTAATCTTGATGGTATTAGAAAGGGATATCATAAAAAAGTAAAACCAGAAGGCAGCATTTGTCATAACTGTAAACACCTCTAGAACAACAACATTCACTACAACTTATACCATATAAATTTCACATTCAATATCATCATAAATAATCAATTTGCATACCACCACATATGTTCGCCTTAATCCAATCATATTTTGTGACTATGTAGAAAAGAAGACAAATAAATAGAATTAAATGTATTAAAAAAATTTATCACAAAATATTAAGCGCATAATTCATGTTACTGATCAGATTATTTATGATGGAATGAAAAATCTCAAACAGACCATTAAACATTGGGGTATGAAATGGCACAACAACATTTAGAAAAGGAAAACAACCAAGGCAGTAATTAGTCCAAGAATATGTTGGCACATATGAGTCAAACTCTTTGTTACTGAGATCATTTTGGTCATCACTTAAAACATTTTATCATTGGCTATTTGAACAAGGCAACCTGCATAATCTTTACTAGCAACGAGGCATCACAGAATAAACTGCAGGCACTACTCTGAGAATGCAACTATACTGCACTTGGTGACTAGTCATCCTTGATTATTACCAGTACAACAATTATGTCCACCCCTAATAGACATGGCTGCTTGTACTCAGATTACTATAATTTTTTTCTTTCAATTATCTAACTTTTAAAAGTACGTGGTTATTTTTTAAAGCTGAGAACTTGAAAGTAAAGCCATGGGATGTACCTAGCAAACAAACCCAAAAGATTTTATCCAAATACAACAGAAACCAAAGTGTTTCCCTACCTGCTGCATATGAGTATTCAACACAACGGACAGGAGCTTCATGCCTGCCCAAAATATCTTCCTTTCCAGTGCTGAAATCATACCTGATCACATACAAAAGTTAAACATCGTAACTAAAACAATAAATATACTACTCTAAATTTAAATGAGATACCAGCTACCAAACAGTCAATGAAACAAATAAAAATGTAAGACAACGGAAAAATGAAAAAACTAGGCAATATATGAAAGAAGTTGTAAGGAACAAGAAACAATCATTTGGAATGTAATAGCAAAAATCCATCCTGGCAAGAACAATTAACATTGACATCAATATAGAAAGTGGAGAAAAGGATAGACAATCCCAAAAGGTCCTGTTGTTAAGAGTAGAAATTTCAATCTCAATTGCATGCAAATTAAAGAAAATCATGGGATAAATGTTTGTGCATTAGAGAACACAAATACGCAAACCTAAGGAACAAAGAACGCAAAACAAACCATCTGAAAACATTTAAACAATATGCAAACATTTAAGTATTATGCAATGAATCCGAGCTAAAGATATTTCAATTTTAGTAATTAATTTAGGGGCTTACAATTTAGTAATTTAGTATTTACATTGTTACAAATTTCAAATTAAACTTATTATTTTAGTTTATGTTTTACAAACGAATAATGTATTAATGAACAAATTTTTAATCTTTTAGTTTTATAACAGCAATATTTTATTATTTAGCTGTTCAAATTTATTTGTTAATTTATTTATAAATGTTCCTTTTACAATTTTGCATAAATATTTGATTAGAAATTTAAAATTAAAATTAATTTACAAGTCAAATTAAGATTTCGTCTTTTGTGTATCCTTTGCTTTTGCGCTTTATGCAAACTAAAATAAGAAAAAACAAATATGGAATCCTTGTTTGATGAAGGTTGGAGAACAAGGATTTATATTTTTGTGTATCCTTTGCTTCTGCACTTTGTGCGACCTGAAGTAAGAAAAAAAAAAACAAAATCCTTGTGTCCTAAGCCTATGCATAATTTATTATTTATTAATTTAATGACAATATGACATGTACGATAACCATAAATTTTGTTTCTTGCAATGTCCTTATGAATATGAGTTCAGTGTAAATGTGTAGGGGGGGTGTTAGAGGCAACTAGTTCTATTGGCAATGCACATTTTAGTTGCCCTTCCAAATTATTTGAGGATTTTGCCAAGGGTCGCTTTGATAAGAAGTCTCCTTTAAAACGGTTTGCCACTAAATTGCAAGCAAAATCAACATAGGGCACTAGGCTATGGAAATGTCATTTTTGTCAGCTTGAATTTCAAGACAACATCACAAGAGTAAATTCACATCTCTTTTATATCACTGGCACAGGTGTAGGAGTTTGTGGAGGAATGTCAATTGAAAAAATAATTGAAATAAATAAATTGTGGACTTACAATGGTGACCAAAGTCTTGTACCAATCCTACTCCTAGTAGTACTAAGAATACCCCAGATCCACAAGTTTCAACTCGTTCTACTTATGCTATTCCATCTAGTTCAGGGGTAGCCGCATCAAAGTTATAATGTCCCCTTTTTTCGATGTCCTCTTTTTCGGCCAGTTGGTAATTTGGCCCACTTACTATTTTTAGTAAGTGCTATTTTTAGTAATTGGTCCTGGCAACAGTGCAGTGCAGAGTTACCATTCTTGGGAAGAGGTGAGTTTTCTCCATGGTCAAAATTATTATTGGTTAATACGTCACTAAAGTATTAAAATTGCTTTTAGATAAAATGGAATATAAGCTTGGGTTATTAAAAGGCCCCCTTGGCCTAGTCGCACAATGTTGTTTTAAAAGGGGGGCCATTGGACTTTAAGTGGACACCTTAAATAAAGTTTTATTTCATAAAGTTAAGGCTTAATTTATGCCTCAAGAGGTGGATGACCCCCTTGGGGGAATTTCATAACATTTAAATATGAAATAAGGTAATGCTTAAATATTTTATTGGAGAGCTTGGAAAAGGGCATTGGGTTTTGGAGGGAAAAGAATTTAAAAATGATGTTGCCCTAATTTCTCCCCCTTTCTCTATTTATTCATGTGGAGCTCTCATTTTGAGCATGGAGGATTTGACAACTTAAGGAAACTCTACTAGATTGTTTCCAGTTTATCATTGCAGCTAGTTGAGGACAAAAACCCTCATCTTTAGTGCTGGTTTCGATGGTGACAGATCCACCCTAGTTGGAGGGAGTGATTATACATCACGAATCACCATTGATTTTCAAGAGTTTGATCATTCCAAGTTTCGAGTATGAAGTTATATGAGGTATTTTGAAGTGTTACTTTCTGGAGTGTTTGGCGATGAATTTTGATGCCCTTTTGGAGTGTTTCTTCGGTGGTTTTGTTTGGTTTTCTCAGACCTGGCCGTACTATTCCAGCCACAGGCTATCCCTTCATTTTGCTCACACAGGCCAAGTGGTTGACAATAGGGTTTTGGGTATTTTATTGAAGGATTTGCTAACCTGGGCGACCTTATTACAGAGCTTTTTGAGGGTTGAAACATTGTCTAGAATTTTAAAATGCAAATAGCCCTATCTGGTTGTGCCGTACAGCTGTAGGAAGACTTTGGAGTGAGAGACAGATTCATGGGTTTGTGTGGACTGCAAACTGCCTTTAGGGAGGCGCCTAAGCATTGTGGAGGACCCTACAAATCTCAGAGTCAGTTTTCAGGTGCTCAGAAAGTGGCAATAAAATCATTAAAAATTGCCCCTGTTAGTCCAGCTTCCTTGTGGGGTAGTTGCAGCAGGTCTGAGTCTAAATCAGACCACTGGTAGTGACTGGAAACGGAAGGTTAGGAGCTCAGTTAACAGTTCCGAGCAGTCTCTTGGTGCATAGCAATGATGATGGGAGTCTCTATGGCTTAATACCACAGCTGAGTATTATCTGGAGGTGTGTTGCTGGGTTAAGCTGCCCTCCAATGACTGAAACAGTTCAGAGAAGACAGCAACAGCAAGACTGTAATTCCCTTTCAGTACTCTTCCTTGAAGTGACCAGGTCTTTGTTGAGGGCAAGTATGTTATTGTTCACTCTCTGGTGAAAGGCTTGCAATGTATGGTGAATATATATGACTGTATTGGCTCCTATCAGGTCTGCAAAACTCTTGTATCAGGTCTGTAATGTATTTCTTTAGACTGAAAATGAATTAGTCTGCATTACTATCTTGAAATGTTATGTATCTATTTGAAAAATGAAATTATTCCATTGAATTTTCTGTTCATGCAATTATGTCCTATGCACACCTTATTATGATGCAGGCACGTGAAAACAAACAAACAAACATATCAGCAAACTTTACAATCAGCATACAGAGTTTTAATAGAAAATCAAGGGTGTATATTATAAAAGCTTAAGGGAAAACGTAGAATGACAACTAGTGATGTTGCAAACACAGTGGAAGAGTTATTCAATGTGCAAAATGGAGATGGGTGGATGATGCCATTGACAAATTCTTTTTTGCCAATCGCATTCCATTATGTGTGGCTCACTCTCCTTATTATAAGGAAGCTGTGGCAAAAATAATCAAAGCAGGACCATCATATGTGCCATTAGAGGACACAAAATTGAGAACAACAATCTTGGATAAGAACTGTTCCAAGATTAATATTCTAATGGCGAAAATGAAAGCTATTTGGCTCACTAGTGATGCAGCATAATCGTGTAGGGGTGAACATATACCAAGCATCATCCACTCATCAACATCATTGTCACATGTACAAAGGGCCCTTACTTCCGTAAGGCACCACAAAGATGTCGATTTTCAGTTACAAATACTTAGAGATGCTATTGAAGAGATTGAGCAAAAGAATGTGGTGCAAGCAATGACTGATGTTGCATATGTGTGCAAAACAACAAGAAAATTGATTGAGGCAACCTACAAGCATATTTAGTGGACTCCATGTTGTGTGCATGCCATGAATAATGCACTCAAGGACATGGGCAAAATTACATGGATCAAAGATGTGGTTAATGATGTTAGAGATGTGCAGATGTTTATCTGCAACCACCATACTTCACATGCACTCTTTAGGACCTTCTCTAAGAAAGAGTTTTTGAAACCTATGGAGACTAGATATGCATCATACTTCATTCTCTTGGAGAGCATGCTTGAGTTGCATGAGGCATTGCAACTAATGGTCATGACAACAAAATGGAATTAGTGGCCCAATTCTAAGTCAAATCAAGGGAGGAGGGTGAAGGAGGTGGCGAAGAGAGATACTTTTTGGGATGATGCAAAATACATTGTTGTCATCATTACTCGAGTCAGTTTTCACAATTATTAAATATGGGGACACAAATGCACCTAACCTTGGGGAGGTGTATGAGTACATTGATAGTATGCTTGGCCAAATGAAGGCTATTGTAGAAAAGAAAGACCCAAATTAGCATTCTACAATGAGCACATTCACCCAATCATTCATTGCCAATGGGAGAAGCTCAACACTCCCTTCCACTAGTTGCCTATGCATTGAACCTGAAGTGGTATGTGCAAAGGCCAAGTAGAATTACTCTTATACAAGATGCTGAAGTGAAGGCAAGGTTCATGAAGGCCATCCAAAAAATGTATGATTCTACACAAGCTAACATCATTTTTACTAAATAGAAAAAATTTGCCACTTTTAGGGGATATTCAGAAGAGGCCAAGATAGATAGGGAGACCATGGCACAAGAGGATCCAATTCTATGGTGGACAATGCAAGGGCGTAATTCTTTGACTACCACACTAGCCATTCATCTATTGTCCCAAGTTTCTAGTTCTTCTGCTACTGGGAGGAACTAGTCTACTTATAGTTTCAACCACTTAGTTAAGAGAAATCGACTTACCTCTAGGAGAGCGAAGAAGCTTGTAGATGTACATAGCACCTTGCATCTCATTGACCGCAATGTGCCTATATACAAGGTGAGTCCAATAGCCCGATGGAATGTAAAGCCAAAGGAGCCAACACAAGTTGATGAAGATCTAGCACAAACAAGGCTAGATGGTATTGCTTTGGAGGATCTTGAGCCTGAGCAATCTAGCAATTCGAGTGATGAGGAGTTTGATGCAAACTTTGGGGATAAGTGATGATTTAAGCAATTGGACCATTGGCCAATTATATTTTTGAATGTAATTATAATTTTGAAATTTTGAATATAATATAAACATATGGTTGTTCACCATTTTCATTATTCATTCAATGCAATATTAAATATTTTTAAGTATTTCAAAGTTTCATATGTTATTCCTTGTATATTTTTTACAGCTATTTTTTTAAGTACTAGATATATTTGCATTGTTGTCCCCAAATATAGGGCCTTGGTCTACTCATCCACAAAATGTGTCCCCCTCATCCCCCCGTCTCGAGACCCTATGGAATATTGGAAATTTCACTTCATATGATAGCATAGCTGCATGCTTATTAAGAAAATTGTCACATTCCATATGTATATGGAATATGACCCGATCTGCCTCCATTCTTTTTAGTTTTCCTTTGTTGTCAAAATTTGTTATTCATTGTTAATTCAATGTTAACTTTATTACTATTTGGAGGATAAAATATAGTGTTCTTTGGGTAAACATATGGGCATCTAATTATAAAATAGCTTTCAATTAACTGCAAAACAGTTTTGACAAACAATTGACGATACAAAATTGATGCTTATAGCATTAAATAGTTTTCAACAGTCTTACAAGGGTTTGCTACGACTGTGCAAAGTATGGATATAACAACAACTATACTTTGGAAGATTTAGCAAACCTAATGCTACAAGGCAATTGAATGAAGTTGCTTTCGATCCACCACAAAATAATGTTGGTGAAAAATTCAAGATACAAAAGTGTTGATAGCCTTAAATAATCTTCCATAGTATTGCAAAGGTCTTCCAACCACAATGCATATTCCAACTAAATTAAAAAAACAAAAAATAAATAAGTAAATTTAGTTGTCTAGTTATGCAAGACAATCAAAAGAACAAAAATTGCTACAAGGAGGAAACTATAAAAATGCATTTGCAATGAAGTTCAATGCCAAGAAAGAAAGAAAAGAAGAAATAAATTAAAGTAGCACCTACAAGGACCAAATTAGGTTAATGGGGCTTATCAATACATCCCAATACAATAGAAAAGTTCTATGGTAGAAAAAGAACCTTAGAAGCTAAAATAATGACTTAAGATAAAAATTAAATCATTCTTACAACAAAGCAAACAAGTAAAAAGAAATCATATATGTAATCACATATCACCATAAGGGGTCTTGAAGTGTACATTCTTTACAATAGACAAGAAGTATGCTTAAAAAAACTCCAAGTTATGAAAAGTAACAAACACAAAGCAATTAAGAAATGTAAACATATAAGGGTAACCCTAAAGTGGTTGAACCCCAAGCCATAAGTAAAAAGAACAAGTATAAATAGCTTTGTGAGAGGAGGACCCTTGATGAATAATTGAGTTGATGAAGATAAAAGTTGATGACATTGGTAGGAAACTAATAGCTTCAAATGTTTGTGTCAATGCTCAAACTGGAATAACATTGGAGAAATCTAACACTATGGAAGTGTCGAATGAAGAACAGATAAATCTGATAAGGAAGTGTCCAAGGTTGATGAAGCTAGTCTGGGCAATCCAATTGGACGTCAAGTACTTCCCTTGGTATCTCTTCTAATGTCCACATTTGATGAACCCCTAATAGCAAGAAGAAAAGGAAAGCAATATACCAATGCAGCCTAGAACTGGATAACTAAAATGAATAACCAATTCAAGCAGCCAAACAGAAATAACAATCCTTTATTTTCCCCAAAATCCTTGACAATCGTATTCTTAAGGTTCTACAACCCACAATCTAACACAAACAAATGCCAATCTCACATCTTTCCTCAATCAAATTACCAACGAACTAGATTTTTCAACATTCTAAATACTATCAAGAAGTTCACAAGCCTCTTCAGTATTTCAACCAACAACAATGATCATCAAAATTGGCATGCAAGCCTTACAATCCATTAGCACCCCATTTTGATGTCTCATTTTTTGTCATTTTGCTCCCAAATTGTGCTTTTCACCCTATTTACCCAATATTGATAATTGATCCAAGACATCTCTTGTTGGGTTTCCCTTCGTCTAAGTTTGCCTAAGTATTCTCCCTCTCTATCCCCCATGTCCCTATCAATGTGTTGGAGGTTGCTAAGTGTGGGGGTTTTGTATTTAAATTCCTAAGGGCCTTTGATAGTGTTAGAGTTTCAAAGTTTCAAGGAACCCCTGGATATTGTCCATTTTCTCCCCATCCTCATTTCCCCAAGGGCCTAAAACCCCGATGTAGTTTTGGAGTTCCTTGGAACACAAAAACCCCAAGATTCTCACCAAGGACCTTCACAACCAAGAAACACTAAAGCATGACTTGTTTCACCTACTCCACACCATTTCAAGGACATTTCACCTACCAAATGTTATGGTGCATTGTTTTTGAGAGTTACTCCAAATGAATTTCATATCTCCCAACTTGTGCCCTTCCATTTAAAGCTCCAATCCCATAAACATAAAGGATAGCTATGAGGTGGCTAGGAATGGTCCCCCACAATTCTGTGGTAATGGTGGAAGCGTTGTGGCCACAATTTCAAGCATGACTCACGATGAAACAACCTACAATGGGCATGGGCAATCATTGTGGCACGAAGCGCCCACAGTTCTTCTCCCAAGGTCTCATGTATGAGTTGGGGAGATATATGGCCGAATTTTCATTATTTAGGGAGGGATGGAAAAAGGAGAAAACAAAGGAGCATAGCAAAGGAAGAAAACTTGCTCAATGGAACCCTAGGGTTTTTAGTTTCCAACTTTGCATATCACATTATTGATATTGTAAAGATTTGGGTTTATCCCAAATTTGTAATAAACACTTGTAGCCTCTAAAGATTTAATGACTAAAGGTAGAATTGACCTTGATTAAGTATCTCCAGGTGTATGGTGTGCATTTTTCGATGCATTGCCAATTGATTGGCTAGCCAAATGACTATAAAATCCTTGCAATTTTCAAGACAATAATGAAAATGCATGGGCATGCCTTGTTGTTTCTCCTATTAATGCAAATCCTAATGAAGAAGAAAAAGAAAAAGGCAATACCATTACAGGTTGGGAGCCCATTTTCTATCTCCCATGATTTTCCTAATGGTTGGGGCTCACCCCCTACTAAGTATTCCCCTCCTCTTGCTCATTCTGTCACATAGTTTGTTGAATTTCAAGCATGAAATTCAAATTCTTGTGAACATTAAACTTTTCTATAAAATTTGCTGAAATTCAACTTGATATTCGTACGAAAATGCAGACATGTTTTTTTATTAAAAAATATTTTCAAAAAGCATTTAAAGGGTTTCATAAAGCGTTTTTTAGGGTTTGCAAAATATTGTTTTATAAAATGTTGCTCTTCATCAATGTAAACACACAACAATGAGTCACGACTATTAAAAAATCTTCTTTTGTGATTGGGAGTTGGACATTTGAGTTGCCGACTTTCAATTTTAACTACTGGGCCATGAAAGAGGCACAAACTATTGTATTTCCGCCGCATCACACAACTCCATTCATTTTTGCATGCAACTTCTACAATTTCCATACTTCCTCCGCACATTGTGTCCAAGTAGGCTATCATTGCAATGATATTTAGATTTAAATTTTTTTTTCTATAATTTGTTGATCTATTATTTGGTTTTCTTTAATTTTTGCCTAAAATCGCATACTTTTTTAGAAAAACTAATGATTTAAGCCTTAAAGGATTCCATCTAAAGGGTTTAAATTGAAGAGAATCAGATAAGACCCCCTTAGAACAAAACCCCTTGAATAGAACTCCTCTAATCTTAAATCATACCCACAATAAAGTCTACTTCACAATTTACACCTATCAAAATGTTGGCAAAAAACACACTTTTTATTTACCTTCTGTGGGATTAAATAAAGTCATTTAGAAATTATGTTTTGTAAGTATGTAGCTCATATTATAAGTTTTCCAAAAATTATAATTTTAAATATTTTTAATATTATTATTATATTTATATTTTATTTCTTGTGAATGTTGATTTTAAATTAAACATCAAGGTATTTGTTTCACAAATGCGGAAAAATAGAAAAATAGAGACAAATTCTAAAAAAAATGTGTGCACTAGGTATCGGTGTTTCTTGTTTCAGCAAAGAAAATAAAAATTAATTTCAATACATTCAAAACAAGTTATGTGTGATGACATACACCTATGTCCAGATTATAATTACTTTGACTTCAAAAATTAATTTAAAAAAAAACTATGCAACAAAAAAATTATGAAAAATATCCATGCACTCCATATTGATGGTAAAAATCTATATTTTAAAAAATTATAATTTTATCCTTGCAATAAAAAAAGTTATGTGTGACAACATAAAAGTCACTTTTTTAAAATGTTGTTTACTATAAAAACTAAGTTCTTAAAAGTTACGTAAAAAAATTACAATATATTTCTAAATTTTTAAAAAAACATATATTTAGAATACACAAATCCTTACAAATCACTAGTTCACATCATCTCCAAATTATTAAAAATAAAGGTTTAGTTTCTATAGGTTTCATAAAGTGAAATTTTGTAAAAAATGTTAATATTAATGTCCTACTTTGGCCAAAAAGTGAGACACAATGACACAGTATTGTGGGCTGGCCGTTGACCCTGTCATGTCCCCAAAATTGTAACACTTAGATATAAGGCATCGAAAAGAAAGTAAATAAATAAAACACATTAAAAATATTAACCAATTAATATTACTATAATTATAATTATCATAATATAATAATATAATTATAATGATCAAATATAACAATATAAATATAAACACATAATATTTTAATATAAAATATAAATAGGGATATTACAAAATTTTAATGAATTAAAGAGTATCCAAAATTAACAAAGGAAAAACTTTATGGAGCTCCTTTGGTGAATATTTTATCTGCTTCAACCTATATTATTCCTATGAGGACCAACTTTCAGGTTTGCCAGTCTGAAAGATATTGACGAATGGGTTTTTACACAGACCAATATTAAGAATGCAAGATAGGCCATACACCATCAATTATAGGGAGAGTCGATTAAATATTATTCTTAATTGTTACATGGATCGATAGGTTTATGAGTTGCTTATCCCAAAATGAAAAACAAGACTTACACGTCGATAGGCATTGCGCAAGGCAAGGAAACTATGATTCAATTCTGAGGTCTTCAAACATGGCTTCTGCTAGGCAAACTCGTAAACTATTCGATACTCTTCTAAATATATATGATAGATGTCATATATGCTTATTAACGAATCACAAGGAAGTTTAAAAGAGCCACTTATCATTTTGAAGTTAATAGTGGATGACATGGAGTAACCAAAGAAGTCGTGGCATTTCACAAGCACTGCCATACACAAAGTTGTCGTCCACTTCATGGAAGAAGTCGCAAGGAAAGTTTGAAGCATTGCAAATAATATAATCGTAACTATTCCTCTTTCCACATAAGACAGAGATTCAAACAGGAACTAAAGTAATGAATCAACATAGTAAGAAATAAGGAAGACGCCTCAATTAAATAAACAAACATTTGCATCGGTCCCTAAAGACATTTGCATCGATCTCTAAACATTTCAGCCAACGATCACTAAAGTAATCATAAGCCACGATTAAAGGAGCAAGGGAGCGATAGTTACTAAAGGACACATCCCTTGGCAATCGAATGATTGCAATTGTTGACAAATCAGGCTATAAAAGGAAGGTAATTTAAACAATTCAATAAGGAATGGATTAGGAGGAGAAAGTAATTGGAATTTCTAATATCGCTGTGAGTATAGCAACCGACAAGTTAGTATGAGATAATCGACAGTAAAGAGGAATATATATTTTGAACAAAGAATCATTTAATAGAAGATATTGTCTGAAAATCTAATCATCAAGAATAACAGCAAATTGTGGTATGTCTATCATAGTTATTTTATGTTTGGTTATTTATACTTATTATTCCTATTATAGGCTTTGTCTAACTATGGTATGCAAATATATATTATGTAATTTATGTTTATTATTCTTGTAGTATGTTGTATCTTATGCAATTATATATATATTATTAGACATGATACTAACAACTTTGTATATTTGCATAAATTTGAGTTATCGATTATTGCTAACTATGACATAATCGATCTGTGTCACGGATTTAATATGTAAGAACAGAATATGTCTACATTATGAAATAATATTCATATTATCTGATTGTGGTAACCAGCCCTAATGAGGGAATTGAGGGCCTACAAGGAGGGCAAACAACGTTGGGATCATCCTCTAAGTACACCACCCCATGGTGGATGGCTGAGGTCTGCCACATGTAGGCCAAGGGAGCATAGGAGGCTGCTCTTGGGCTTAGAAGGAGTGATTTCAAGGACACCTTACTGTAGCTGCACCCCCAACCCACCCATCATGATGATTAAGTCATAAGAATAGACAAAATGGTTCTGATAAGGGGAACAGTGATAGGACGCCTCATTGGGCACACCACCCAATATGGATGGCAAGAGGCCACGCAGAGCCAAGAGGGGTGAGGCATTTGCTCTTGGGCCTAGGGGTGAGGCATCTGCTCTTGGGCCTAGGGTAGAGGGTCTCTAGGGCACCCTATCAAACCATTTTGCTCCAGGAAGAATGGATTAGAAACTTAAAAGATTCCAACATATTTATGATGTGATATTGTTTTTTGTTATAGGATGTTTATTAACCTATTTGCAGGTCTTAAACAAGTAGTAGTATCACTAATCTTACTTTCCCTGTGTTTCTTTACATATTCAAATGAGAGCATCATATAATATTATCTTGTAAATATTTTCTAATTTTGTCTTACAGGGACCTAATCAAATGATAGATATTCCCTAAACCAAATTGATTATTTGAAATTGATAAATCAGGGCAGATTTAGGGGTTTCCAAATTTAGGGACATTACATGATAGTGCAGCAAATTGTGTAGGAGCTGGGAAGCTGATTGTAGAAAAGTACCCACAAATATATTGGAGCCCATTTGCAGCACATTGTCTGGATTTGTTGCCTCATGACTCGGCTAAATTTCCATGGGTACATAAAGCAATTCATAGAGGGAGAGCAATTGCGAATTTCATAAGAAATCATCGCCTCACATTGAGTCTTTATAGGCGGCATGCATCTAGGGAGTTGTTAAGGCCTTGTGACACAAGATTTGTTTCATTTTATATCACTTTGAAAAGAGCGGTCGAAGAGAAAGTAGCTTTAAGATCTGTTATTTGTTTAAATGAGTGGGAAAATTCAACACTTTCTAAAGGCTCTAAGGGGAAGGGCATAGAGCAAATTATTTTAAACAACAATTTTTGGGAAAGTGGAGCAAAGGTTTTGAATGTATGTGAACCAATTGTTGATGTGCTTTGTATGGTTGATGGTGACACCCCTTACCTCAGCATGCTTTATGAAAACATGGATTGTTGTAAAGAAGCTATTCAAAAAGCACAAAATAATGTAGAAGCTGAATACATGGAGATATGGGAGACAATTGATTGCAGATGGAAAATGATGCACACACCTTTGCATGCAGCAACTTGCTATTTGGAGCTTTAGCTATTTCAAATTGATAGACAAGGTGATTTTGAAATGTTTGAATATATCTCTGAATATGTTTGTGTGTTTGTTTACATACCTATTCGTCTATTTATATATATTATAAATAAATATAAACATATCAAATTAAAATTCCACAAAAGAAAAGAACCGTTATAAAAGATGAAACAATTACTCTTCCACAAGAGACTCATTGCCTTGTGTTTAATGATCAAGTTATAACATGATGTAATAGTCGAACTTAACCCATGTGGCACCACCCCTCAACCTATGTTACACCAAGTCTTTAGGATGAGGACACTAAGGGGATAGCTAGTTAAAAATGAGGAAATTTTCAAATATAGGAAATTCAAATATTCATATGATAATGTTGATAAGACATTCATCATATATATTATAAAACCTTAATGCATAACATTAGAGCTGAATTAAGATTTCACATGGGAGTTGACACACAAATTAACAAAATTTCATTTCTTTGATTGTCAATGTCCACATATATTTTATAAAATTTACAGCGAAATGCCTAAATGCTGCAAGTTTCAACTTCAAATACAATAATACCCAAAAGGAATTAAAAATGTAACAGCAGCATAGACATACCATCATACAATGTCAAGAATATAAGTAATAATTCATTTGATTTTCTTTATAACCAGCACATACTTGCCACCTTTAAAAAGGATTTACAAGCTTTTTTTCGCACAAAAAGCAAGGCTCTCTTATCTTACTGGGTTCTCTAATCAAAAACACGTCATATGTGATTGAATATTTAACTCCTCAAAGCTCTAGAAGGAATTAGAACAGAATTCTCCATAAAATTTTAAAGAGCATTGAAAGTCCAACTACGTGTCTGACTTTCTAAAAGACAATTTTTTAGCATGTCTTGATGTTGTAGAGCAGTTAAACCATATTTCTAGGAGGACCAGAAGTCTTAAAAAACCATGCAAAAAAGTATTAGAATTCCAAATGACACCTAGAAACAAAATTTAGAGGTTTAGAACTACCACATGCCACTGTAACTTCATTTAACTCTCAACAGGTGAAATGCGGTTAGTCACAAGAATTACAGCAAGAAGCTGGAACATGAATCTATATACAAAAAACAGTAGCAAGGAAAAGACATTAAATTCTCCCAATGTACTGCTCATTCACTGCTTTTACCAGCATCTAATGAACTCCCAAACTGCATATAGTGCCACACAGATTTCTCTTAAGCAGGCTCAAATTGGCAAGGCATATTCTACTCAATGTAGGAAGGTTGCTAATGAACTTCCTGACTTCTTTTGATACAGGAACACTCCAATACAGCATTAAATATTTTGGTACCATTGCAATCTTGTGTAATTTTTCTATATTCAATGTGAATGGTGGGATTTGAATTTTGTGTTATTTATATTTTTTTAATTGTTTTTTCACGCCTGTGCCATGGGGGATTGTTTGCCATCCCCTGCCATCTCCAAGCATTTCCTGAAAAAAAAAGCTGTTCCAGGGACGTTTCCTGGATTTTCTGCAGAACAGAGACAGCTGGGGGTCATTTCCAACCCGCCCCTACATCCCCTAAACATTTCCTGTAGGGAACAGATCTGACAATGCAGAGGACGCATCCCCAGGGTACATAGCCCTTAACAATTTGAGGGTACTCCTCCAATAATACAAGGGGCTCAGCTCCACAACACACGGGAACAAAGATATATCCAAGGTGCACCAGGAACGGCACTATCTAGTGCCAGTGTAAATGCTCGTGAAGTATATGATGAACACTAATTAAGCCCTTACTAAGTACACATTTGTGTTGGTCATACCACGGACCTTAAATTCTGAGGTCCAGTTAATACATCAACCCGTGACGTCAGACCTTGTTTTGCCACACTAACTCTGTTTTCTATCCTGGATACATGATATCACTCATTTTCACAAGTGACAATTTGCCTTCCGTTGTATGGTCAACCCACGCATAATTCAGGAGAGCCTCCTGAATAACAGGAAGGGCTACACTAAATTTAGCTATTTGAAGACCTAAGACCCTGAATTCGGCTAATTGAGGACCTAATGCCCTGGATTCGGTTATTTGAAGACTTAATACGGTGAACTCAGCAATTTGAAAACCTATATCATAAATTCAGCTAATTGGAGACCTAAAACCCTAAATTCGTTTTTCTTGAAGACCTGATCAAGATGACCCCAACTGCTGGAGCTAGAGAGATTCAACATCTAAAACATGAACTGAAACTAAAACAATATAGGAGCAATGAAAAAAGGAAAAGAAAACATATCATACCTTCTAACAGTGTGGTCGGCGCTTCCACTAAACCCAGAGGCATCATCATGGAAGCAGCAATCCAGAACAGCGCCGCCGTGTTGAAATTGTCCCTTCAACAAATTTGCACTGGCGTCGTATAACCTTACCCTCTGTTTCAACAAAAGAAAAGTCACGACACAAATAGCTTCGCAGAGCCTAAATAAAAACCTCTCTCACTCTCGGGGCTAAAGTTTTGTAAGGTTTTCAAACAGAGGATTCTAGAACATTCCAGAAGCATAGGGTTACCCTGTCCCAGGATGAAACGAGCAAGTGATCGCTGTGGTTGGAAAAGCGCAGATTTGAGATGCCGTCGGTGGGAGGATTTGACAGCTCACGTCCAGAACCGGCCACCACTCCTGCAGGGGCTGCAGCCGTTGCTCCCATCATTGTGTTACTTAGGTTATTAGTGGCCCTGTGCTCTTCTTACTAATCCCTTTCTTCTTTTGTTCTGGGCGGGATTCGATCCTTCGACCGGTTGAAAAATAAAACGAGATAGGAACGAATGAATATATACACAGCAGAGAGTTCGAATTTAAACAAGCGGGCTGATCAATGAGGGAATTCAAAGATATCTCTGATCGGAACAAATGGCGGGGCAGCAGCCGATTTGAATTGCTCCTCGCAACATAACGAAGGGATATATACATTTTCTGTTTTTTTTAAATAAAAATTAAATAGTTTCAGAATGCTCTATTAAGAATTCACAAATATTGAAGAATTAAAGAGGTCATTTTTATACTAAAACGATACAAAAATATTTATTCTCATTAATCAGACGGCTAGCCTTCTAGTTAAACTTAATAGCAGGAGATCTGACTTGGAAAAGAGTATGAAGACAAATTAGGCCTATTTTGTCTCGGTCCCATAGACTGTTTGGTCTCGCGGACGTCATTAAAATCTTTCATTCATTCATTAACAAAAATATTAATTATTACTTTCATATTTAAAACTGATGTAATATTATAATTTAAACTTAAAATATTATTATAATTATAATTATTTTTAAGTTGTTCAATATTAAATATAAATGTATAAAAGAAAATTACATCTCTTAATGTTAATCTAAATTAATTAAATAGATGCACATAAATTAGCATAAATTAATTTAGTTGGGAATTGATAATTAAAATGGTATTTACAAAATTAAATTAATAAAATTTAAGTATTTAGATATGGGAATAATGATGAAGAATAATTTTGATGTCATGCAGAATTGAATTGTCTAGATATAGAAAATAAATATCCTTGCTATATTTGTTGTTTAGAAATTGTGACAAATTCAAAATTCTATGTAAATCAAATAGATATTGTGTGAGATCAAATCCATGTGTCATGGAAGTGTTCTAAAGCACAAAGTTGATTTTGTTATCTATATATTTTTGTGATCCAATTTATCCCTGACTTTATTATTTGTTGAAGTGTAATGTTTTACAATATTGAAAAATACCTTAAGGAAATCATTAGATCACAAGGGTCATATTCTCTTAAGTTAGCCCCCTTGATTAGATAAGATTCATGTTCATGGAAGAATATTGAAGACAACAATTGGGCACGTAGGTGCCCTAAATGAATTGATGTAGATTTAGTTTCCTCTTTGTGCTTGAAAGTGAAGTTTTTTCTAAAATGATACCTCTTTCAATGTGTAGGTTTTTTGGATATTAATGGGATAATCTTAGATCTAAAATAATGCACATTGAATGCCTTTAAATATCTAGACATAGCAATAAATCATGCAAACATGTACCAAGTCGACTCATAACAACTAGTGAAATAAGTGAGAGTTGGCAAAATAATATATAATTTGTCAATGTATATTGTATTTAAATATTACATTAAAATGGGCCTAAAACTAAATAGTAATCAACATGATTATGCGAATGCAAATTTCACCATTACAAAACAATTTCTTATTGAATAGTTATTTAACTTAGTCCCTAGTGATGAGATTTAAAGTCAAAATTTAGTGTTTTTTAGTTTAGTCATATTCATCATTTGATTATAAGGAAAATATAAATAAATTATTACCTACAAATAAATATTAACACTTGCATCATCTGAAGGTGTAATGGTGTATTGATAAACACATCATGGAAACTTAATTAGTTCAAATGATATTTTTAAGTAAATTGTTTGTACGTTTTGAATGTGTACAAAGAAATGTTTGTATAGTGTTTTATCATGCTATGTAGAAAAAAATTATACGTGCAAACTTTACATCATATTGGAAAATTTTAAGTATGGAGTGTTGGGACCCCTTCAAAATTTTGTAAATTTTAGCTAAGTACTTATAAATTTTGCTCATTTTTTCTCATGATGTTCATGTTTGACTCCTCATTTGTTGTGAAGACTGATTCTCGTTCTAGATTCTCTAGTGTTTGTGTTTACTTTTGGGGCCTTTGCTTCCCTCAAGTTGTAAGCTTACGAACGAACCTAGAACCTAAAGACCAAGTCTCGAGGTTCTAGGTTCTCTTAGAACCCCAGCTCATATCTCTCACAACCTCTCATTCTTCTTATTAAGCCCTAGTCTTGAAAATAAACTTGGGACCAAGGGACAAAGTACCAAGGCCCCTAGTTCTTATGGGGCCTTGAGTCCTGCCCTTTTGATGTGGTCCCTTTTGTTCTTTCGGGACCCCTATTCCCTTACATAGTTTTATCAAATGTGGACCCCCGAGAGGAATGTGGATGAAAAAACTAATTCTTGAGGTCTTTATTCCCCCTGATAGCCAAATCCCTAACCTTTACATCCCCTTTGCATCCATTTTGAACTTCCTTCCTCCTCTACCCTATTGAGCTTCACATCAACAGTTGAACTCTTAACCCTAACACTAATCTCTAGTGTAAAGTTTTCCCATGATCCCATCCTTGTGAGTTCTCTCTCTCTCCATTATTGATCCTAGTTCCCAATCCTTCCCTGCTCTCAACTCTCGACCTGTCCTACTCAACTCCAAGCTCCCTCGTAGACCTCTAAACCTATCAAAGGGCCAATCATGCTAGAAAACCCTCAAAAATAAATTTTATTTTCCCAAAAAACTTTTAGATCACTCCATTAATGCTTGATTTGACCTTCACAATGTTCCCAATGTATTTCCCACCTAAGAAACCCTTGTTTGAGTTGCTAAGAAAAATTGAAATGCAAATTTCTAATAAAGAGGTATGGGCAACCCCACTACCATTATAAGGGTTGTTGAAGTTCTTCCCACCCAAATCCCCTCATGTGGATCTTTGCCACTTATTTTGAACATCCCAAAGACTTGAGATGCCCTCGAATGTCAGATACATGGGTTTGTCTTCTTCTTAACATTCATAAGAGTAGCATCCCATTTTTTATCACAGGGGTGGATCATCATGTTTCCAAAACTCCAATAAGTATTGTACTCTATCTTGAGTTTCAAACAATGCACTTCCAATTGTTTAGGAAATTGATGAGGTTTTGAAACGGATTAAGGTTTAATTATTGCAAAGGGAATTAATAGATGAATGTCCAAGGTTGTCTATGTATTTTCAAGGGAGCTCGTAATGTACAATTAAGGTTCCCTCATAAAACACATGCCAATATAATTTTAATGTGGATTTGATAGATGTAATAGCATCTTTAAAATATTTCAAGCCTTGCAATAATTATTTACATATTGCATATAGAATTCTATAATATGATTTTGGATGAATGAGTATGTTATATTGCCTAATACCTCTCATTAGATGTGTTTTCATGCTTAAATCTATTTATGTATGCTTCAATTCATTGATCTTTCCTTTGAAGCTCCTCTTTCCAACTCACATGTGCTTGTTCATTCTTCAGAGTTGATAACCCATGATTGTGATCCTTTGGACAAGATTGCAGATGTTTCAGAGGTTCCTAATAGTCTTCCTGATTGGGATTCCTATTTGACAGACATTGCTTCTTTGTTTGCTGAGTCTCACATTTCAGATTTGGAGGACCAATTTGAGGGTTTATCTCTCTTATTTGATGATAGTCATGGGTCCACTATTATCACTTCATGTTTGTCTATGGAGTTTGTTCAAGATCAGTTTCCACTTGTTCCTGGTTTGTCACAGTTTATTGTGATTGGGCATGTACCTGATTGGATTGTGGCATCATCTTCATCATCCAAGAACTTGGCAACACATGAGCAGATTTCAGAGACACAATCTTCATACATATGGATTCCTCTTCCTTCTTCCTATCCAGAATGGGAATCATTCTTGCAGTTGTACTTGGTGTATCTTCTTCCTAAGGGGAGAAACATTGTTTGTAGGCATTGGATTATGTTTTGTCTTCAGACATTAACCATACCTGTAGGAGATCATACATCATGGGGGGGATATCTTATCTCTTTACTTCCCTCTTATGGGGGGGGGTCATTTATTGTATATTCATGATGGATGTAGTCCTTGGGGGGTATCATTGAGTCCTTCATACATCATATTTACATTCATCATGCTTGCTTTTTTTGTTCTCTCTTTTGGAGAGGGGTTTTCTTCCCACTGGGTTTTCCCCTTTTCTCCTCTTTATGAGAGATTGCATTTCATTTGCATCTGTAAATGGGTACCTAACATGGCCTAGTTGCCGGGACCCATAGTAGTTTGCATTATAATCTTGTCCCTAAGTTGCACTTATGGGGGGGTGTTGGTGTAATTAACTATTTAATTACATCTTCATAAGTTTACTTAGGCAATCTTTAATTCCTAAGTTATAGGATCTTATCCTTATCTTATCGAGCTATCTTGTTGCTCAAGATAAGATTTGGTTGTTGCATGCTTGCCTTTTATAAGCAAGCCTCATCTTGTACATTTGTATCAATTAATCGTGAATCAATCTAGCATTGTGAAGCAAGCATTCTTGCCATTATTTCTCTCTTGTGTGGAAGTATTTTAGTCTAGCAACAGATTTATGGAAATCTAAACATTGTTTGTAGGCATTGATTATGTTTTGTCTTCAGACATTAACCATACCCGCAGGAGATCATACATCATGGGGGGTATCATTGAGTCCTTCATACATCATATTTACATTCATCATGCTTGCTTTTTTTGTTCTCTCTTTTGGAGAGGGGTTTTCTTCCCACTGGGTTTTCCCCTTTTCTCCTCTTTATGAGAGATTGCATTTCATTTGCATCTGTAAATGGGTACCTAACATGGCCTAGTTGCCGGGACCCATAGTAGTTTGCATTATAATCTTCTCCCTAAGTTGCACTTATGGGGGGGTGTTGGTGTAATTAACTATTTAATTACATCTTCATAAGTTTACTTAGGCAATCTTTAATTCCTAAGTTATAGGATCTTATCCTTATCTTATCGAGCTATCTTTTTGCTCAAGATAAGATTTGGTTGTTGCATGCTTGCCTTTTATAAGCAAGCCTCATCTTGTACATTTGTATCAATTAATCGTGAATCAATCTAGCATTGTGAAGCAAGCATTCTTGCCATTATTTCTCTCTTGTGTGGAAGTATTTTAGTCTAGCAACAGATTTATGGAAATCTAAACATTGTTTGTAGGCATTGGATTATGTTTTGTCTTCAGACATTAACCATACCTGCAGGAGATCATACATCATGGGGGGTATCATTGAGTCCTTCATACATCATATTTACATTCATCATGCTTGCTTTTTTTGTTCTCTCTTTTGGAGAGGGGTTTTCTTCCCACTGGGTTTTCCCCTTTTCTCCTCTTTATGAGAGATTGCATTTCATTTGCATCTGTAAATGGGTACCTAACATGGCCTCGTTGCCGGGACCCATATTAGTTTGCATTATAATCTTCTCCCTAAGTTGCACTTATGGGGGGGTGTTGGTGTAATTAACTATTTAATTACATCTTCATAAGTTTACTTAGGCAATCTTTAATTCCTAAGTTATAGGATCTTATCCTTATCTTATCGAGCTATCTTGTTGCTCAAGATAAGATTTGGTTGTTGCATGCTTGCCTTTTATAAGCAAGCCTCATCTTGTACATTTATATCAATTAATCGTGAATCAATCTAGCATTGTGAAGCAAGCATTCTTGCCATTATTTCTCTCTTGTGTGGAAGTATTTTAGTCTAGCAACAGATTTATGGAAATCTAAACATTGTTTGTAGGCATTGGATTATGTTTTGTCTTCAGACATTAACCATACCTGCAGGAGATCATACATCATGGGGGGTATCATTGAGTCCTTCATACATCATATTTACATTCATCATGCTTGCTTTTTTTGTTCTCTCTTTTGGAGAGGGGTTTTCTTCCCACTGGGTTTTCCCCTTTTCTCCTCTTTATGAGAGATTGCATTTCATTTGCATCTGTAAATGGGTACCTAACATGGCCTAGTTGTCGGGACCCATAGTAGTTTGCATTATAATCTTCTCCCTAAGTTGCACTTATGGGGGGTGTTGGTGTAATTAACTATTTAATTACATCTTCATAAGTTTACTTAGGCAATCTTTAATTCCTAAGTTATAGGATCTTATCCTTATCTTATCGAGCTATCTTGTTGCTCAAGATAACATTTGGTTATTGCATGCTTGCCTTTTATAAGCAAGCCTCATCTTGTACATTTGTATCAATTAATCGTGAATCAATCTAGCATTGTGAAGCAAGCATTCTTGCCATTATTTCTCTCTTGTGTGGAAGTATTTTAGTCTAGCAACAGATTCCTGGAAATCTAAACATTGTTTGTAGGCATTAGATTATGTTTTGTCTTCAGACATTAACCATACCTGCAGGAGATCATACATCATGGGGGGTATCATTGAGTCCTTCATACATCATATTTACATTCATCATGCTTTCTTTTTTTGTTCTCTCTTTTGGAGAGGGGTTTTCTTCCCACTGGGTTTTCCCCTTTTCTCCTCTTTATGAGAGATTACATTTCATTTGCATCTGTAAATGGGTACCTAACATGGCCTAGTTGCCGGGACCCATAGTAGTTTGCATTATAATCTTCTCCCTAAGTTGCACTTATGGGGGGTGTTGGTGTAATTAACTATTTAATTACATCTTCATAAGTTTACTTAGGCAATCTTTAATTCCTAAGTTATAGGATCTTATCCTTATCTTATCGAGCTATCTTGTTGCTCAAGATAAGATTTGGTTGTTGCATGCTTGCCTTTTATAAGCAAGCCTCATCTTGTACATTTGTATCAATTAATCGTGAATCAATCTAGCATTGTGAAGCAAGCATTCTTGCCATTATTTCTCTCTTGTGTGGAAGTATTTTAGTCTAGCAACAGATTTATGGAAATCTAACATTGTTTGTAGGCATTGGATTATGTTTTGTCTTCAGACATTAACCATACCTGCAGGAGATCATACATCATGGGGGTATCATTGAGTCCTTCATACATCATATTTACATTCATCATGCTTGCTTTTTTTGTTCTCTCTTTTGGAGAGGGGTTTTCTTCCCACTGGGTTTTCCCCTTTTCTCCTCTTTATGAGAGATTGCATTTCATTTGCATCTGTAAATGGGTACCTAACATGGCCTAGTTGCCGGGACCCATAGTTATTTGCATTATAATCTTCTCCCTAAGTTGCACTTATGGGGGGTGTTGGTGTAATTAACTATTTAATTACATCTTCATAAGTTTACTTAGGCAATCTTTAATTCCTAAGTTATAGGATCTTATCCTTATCTTATCGAGCTATCTTGTTGCTCAAGATAAGATTTGGTTGTTGCATGCTTGCCTTTTATAAGCAAGCCTCATCTTGTACATTTGTATCAATTAATCGTGAATCAATCTAGCATTGTGAAGCAAGCATTCTTGCCATTATTTCTCTCTTGTGTGGAAGTATTTTAGTCTAGCAACAGATTTATGGAAATCTAAACATTGTTTGTAGGCATTGGATTATGTTTTGTCTTCAGACATTAACCATACCTGCAGGAGATCATACATCATGGGGGGTATCATTGAGTCCTTCATACATCATATTTACATTCATCATGCTTGCTTTTTTTGTTCTCTCTTTTGGAGAGGGGTTTTCTTCCCACCTGGTTTTCCCTTTTCTCCTTTATGAGAGATTGTGCTTCATCCGTAGAACGGGGTACCTAACATGGCCTAGTTGTTCGACCCATAGTAGTTTGTATTATAATCTTCTCCTAAGTTGCACTTATGGGGGGGTGTTGGTGTAATTAACTATTTAATTACATCTTCATAAGTTTACTTAGGCAATCTTTAATTCCTAAGTTATAGGATCTTATCCTTATCTTATCGAGCTATCTTGTTGCTCAAGATAAGATTTGGTTGTTGCATGCTTGCCTTTTATAAGCAAGCCTCATCTTGTACATTTGTATCAATTAATCGTGAATCAATCTAGCATTGTGAAGCAAGCATTCTTGCCATTATTTCTCTCTTGTGTGGAAGTATTTTAGTCTAGCAACAGATTTCTGGAAATCTAACATGGAATCAGAGCATCCAGGGTTGCAGACTCCTTCCCGGATCTAAGGGTTTTTAGTTGTTGGCTTGAAGATTTTTGCTGGGTGTAGATTGGGGTTTTGATAACCTCACAGTTGAGATCAGAAGGCTCCGCAAACGAATTTTGACTGTAAATTCGTGCATTTTGGGTAAAGTTGTTTTTGAGGCAAAATTTTTTTGCTGGAACAACCTTTTTAGTGGTACGATCTTTCTTATTTTCGCAAAAAAAATATTTTGTTAAATATTTTTCTGCGGATTTTATTTAAAAATTTGGGGCAAATTTCTGTTATTTTTCGGGCAAAAATAATTTCTTGGTTCGGCATATTATTTGGGATATACCCTTTGTCTAGTCCTGTGTTAGATCTGTCATCAAGGTATGAGTACCTGTCCCTATACATCAGCGCTGCCTCATTCAATCTACGGTCAAAGCAGAGTTCATCGGCATCGGCATATTCCGGGCTAGATCTGCACACCCGTATCTTTATTACGTCAAATATGACATATGTGTCCTTCAGGGGTACGAGCTCAATCTTCTCTACATTCGGCTATTGGTCAATGTCATTCCTCCACTGGCGGGTATGAAGACTCTACCGACAGTCCTTTCATCGACATATAGTCCGAGCTCTCATCGGCGGGTACTAAGCTTTTAACTAGTTGTCAAGGTCGATGTCTCTGTCATCAGCAGTCGGTCAGATCTGAAGTTACATCGGCGTTGTGGATCACATGGGTCAGAGGCTTCATTGACAGGTACGAAGACTTTGATCATCCATCGCTCGGCGACTATCACATCACTGCGTCAGATCTGCTTTGCATCTCCATTGGCGGATACGAGGTACCCTCCGACGTCATCGTCCTATGGTCTAGGGCATTTATTGCCTGGTACACTATCAGATCTGGGCAATTCATTAAATCATCGACAGTAAGATCACATCGTAGGCCTTGTCATTTTAAGCAGATTTTATATTAGGCTAATAAAATTTGCTTGTTTATAAATTTGTAAAGGCCGACCACATATAATATTGCCATTGTACTTTATTGGCTGACTATATATTATATTGGCAGTGGCTCAAAATATGTATGATTTCCCTTGTGGTCATATGAGTGACCAAGTGTCGACCGGTGGGAGCCAAAATTTTGCACCGATTTAGTCTTTTTAGACTTTGTATTTGCCCCCATAGTGCCTTTTATAGGCCTTTTTTTCATTTTATCATAACTTTTGCATACGGAGGCCATTTTCCAGAAACGAGATATCATCGGAAAGATGGAAGAGTCATCTTTTCAGTGGTGTAGATATTTTGCAGGGATTTTGTAGTTTTGTGCCTCTTTTTTCAGGTTGAAGACAAATCTCTATTTTTGGCTTTCGAAGCTCATATGTTTGTAAATGGGTTTTTTAATTACTCTGGAGAATGGGAACTATAGGCAATGGAGCAATTTAATTCTCACTCATCTTGGTGAGATAAATCTATTGCCCTATTTGTTTGATAAAGTTCCTCGTCCTAGCACAACTGTTGAGTATTGCATTTGGAAAGGCTTTAGGGCTAGAGTCTTTAGAGTTATTTTTGAAAATGTAAATGATGACATTTTGGAGACACTTATTCACTTCGAATGTCCTCATGCTCTTTGGACTCACATTAGAGAGGTATATGGAGACCATGATTCTTCTCTAATGTGAGTCCAAAGAGCATGAGGACATTCGAAGTGAATAAGTGTCTCCAAAATGTCATCATTTACATTTTCAAAAATAACTCTAAAGACTCTAGACTAAAATACTTCCACACAAGAGAGAAATAATGGCAAGAATGCTTGCTTCACAATGCTAGATTGATTCACGATTAATTGATACAAATGTACAAGATGAGGCTTGCTTATAAAAGGCAAGCATGCAACAACCAAATCTTATCTTGAGCAACAAGATAGCTCGATAAGATAAGGATAAGATCCTATAACTTAGGAATTAAAGATAGCCTAAGTAAACGTATGAAGATGTAATTAAATAGTTAATTACACTAACACTCGTAATTTACAATTAAGGTTCCCTCATAAAACACATGCCAATATAATTTTAATGTGGATTTGATAGATGTAATAGCATCTTTAAAATATTTCAAGCCTTGCAATAATTATTTACATATTGCATATAGAATTCTATAATATGATTTTGGATGAATGAGTATGTTATATTGCCTAATACTTCTCATTAGATGTGTTTTCATGCTTAAATCTATTTATGTATGCTTCAATTCATTGATCTTTCCTTTGACAAATTATGACTTTGTTTCCCATTGAATAGGAAAAGATGTTTAGAAACAAATGATTCAATCACACACTCTTTAAAAAAATAAAATCTTACTAGAAGCTTATAAGTAGTTATGGTATATTTGTAGTTCATGATCTAGCAAATAAATAAGGAATTATCTTTTGTAAACCTTATTAGGTAAATCATTTTGTAAATATTGTATACTTGTCTTCAACTTATGATGTTGGTTTCAACTATATGAGAGGTCATAAGTGCAATTAGTCAGTCTTCAACCTAGTGATAATCTTTGGGATTATGCTCACATTGGATACAACTATAAATTTTTATATTATCGTATTTTTAGCACCTTCAATCCTAATTAGGATACCTCTAGGAACACCCTCCTAGGTATAAGTTGAGCCCAAAATGTAGGAAAGCTTATCCACTCTCATTAGTTGGCCTTAAACCCTCCATAATTTGTTGATGAACCCTTGTTTTACCTTCTTCAAGACACCCCTTGGCCTTGAAGGTGAAACCACTTTCTAGGATTTTGGAGCATTAGTTCTAGGACCCAATAGAATGGTATCATTGCTAGGGAAGTTTATAACTACCAAATCATATTGAAGACCCTAGTGATTTCAGAAAATTGCAGCCATTAACAATTTATAGAGGCATTGTAGTTGCAATAGATCTAGTTTGAAAAGTTAAAAAGTTTGGGTCTTTCATTTGAAGAGTGGCAACTCTATTTAAGTGAACCTAGAAAGTAATTTAGTTATAGATTTTACTATAGATAGAAGAAGACAACATGGATATCAATTGGCACATAAAGACCTTTCATTTTGTGTGAGGAACATACATAATAGATGAAAATCTTGAGATGTTGGTGAGTCCTCCAAGCCAAATGATCAAAACCCAATAAATACATCTAGAAGAAACAATGCATTTACAAATTTTAGGCATCAATATCAATATACTTTTGAGGATTCTATTGATAACTTACTCAGGACAAAAGGAATAACATGGCTTCTTGGTGTAAATATTGCTTCCTTCCACGTCATCTATCAAATTGTTTAGTTTATCTTTCAATGAGCAAAGAGGAACAATTTCCAAATGAAGAAGGTGTCATCGAGTATTATGAGGATGAGATCAACGAGTTGAATGTTTTTGAGCTCGAGCTAATGGATGAAAAATATTATGGAGATGGTTGTGATGTGCTTGACCAAATACTTCAATATGAGTGTGATGTTGGCTCCAATCGATATGAGTTACTTTCCCATGATTTTGATCATCTTAGGTAGCTCATGAAGCAAATATATAAGAGATCAAAGCACTCTCATGAAGACTTAAAGGTCTTCGTTAATTCAATAGTAATACAAGCTCAAAATGGTTATGAGCTAAGAAATAGGAGTGTACCAACACAATAGTAGCTTGTTGTTAAGGCTTATAAAGCTAATACAAAGGTTAGCAAAGAGAATTTAAAGATGGATGTCAAAGTTGGAAATGACACCCTAGCAAATAAGGTAATTGAGAAGAGAAAAGCCATTATATATAGTATGGAAATTCTCACTAGAGATACTATTTCTAATAACATATGTAGTAGGCTAGTATTTGGTTACAGCCAACAAATATATGATGTTATTAACTGTATGGATAAGTTTGACAATTATCTTATTAACTAGAAACCTATGACAAAAGGTTGAATATGGAAAAGAAATATTATTTGGGAATGAAATAGTATACTTAAAGATAAATACTATTCCTAAAGGTTCAGTAGCATTGGAAAGAATGTTTGATAGTGTTGATTGTTACAAGACTAATATCAATTCAATTGAAGAAGATAATATTGAAGGTGTAAACCTAAGTACACAAGTAGCTCCTAGAATGGTATGCACGTGAAAGAAGTTGAAACCAAATCAAAAGAAATTATTGATAACATTGTTAAGAATTTTTTAAAAGTTGATTGCCTAGTCCTATGATAAGATCAAGGATAATAAGGAGGATTTATTTCAACATACTATTCCCCTTTAGCCAAATGCAAAACATTTTAAGCAAAAACAATGACCCGTCAACCTAACCCTTACTCCATAAATGCAAAAATAATTAATTAAGTTGAAGGAGGGATGTATTATTAAACCTACAAGGAATTTTTAATGGGTTTATAAAATTGTGCCTGTGAGAAAGAAGAATGGGGAGAAATATTATGTGTAGACTTTAGAAATTTAAATATTAATTCTTAAAGATAGCTACCCTTTTCCAAGCATGGATTATTTACTACAAAAGGTGATAAGTTTAAAGTTGATGTTTATTGGTAGAACATAGAGGGCTTTGAGGCACCACAAATATCATTTGGATCATTTATAGACCTATATATTCATTACATACCACTAAAATAGCCTTAAAAAACCACTAATTGATGCAGGAGCATCCATGGCTCAGTGCAATCCTGTGTCAACTTGAAGGTTTTATTTTTGAATTTTTCAATTTTGGTGTGTTGGATTTCATGTTTGATTATTGAAATTCATATTTTGGTGTGAAATTAAATATATTGCAATGTGGGAAAATTTTGAATTTGAAATTGATTTCAATTTGGGTCAAATTGGTGAAGGGGAATCATGGAGAATATGCTTTAAAACTGAAAAAGCATAAAAAAGCAATTTATGGTGTGGATTTATTGGAGCCATTAAAGTCACTTGTAACTCATATTTTAAATTTCCACAGCTCCTAAAAAATAGGGACCCAGGAGGTGGGTGCCCAAGTTGTGGATTATGCTTTTTTGCTTTATTTGGGAAAGCATTAAAGTCATTTAAAAGCCATATTTTATTTTGGTTAAGTTTGGAAGATTTAAAACAAATATTTTATGCATATTTGAATTTTTAATGGATTTTATTTATTGCCTGGAGGTGGAGGAGTTGATTTCCTAGAGATGCTTTGGAATGAAAGCAAAATGAGATTGAAATTACATTCTAGGAGAGCAAGATGGAATAAAATTGAATTTCATTCATTATTTTGGGAGATTTTTCACAAGAAAAACACAAAGAAGAGAAGGAAGGTGCGGATTACCTGTAGAAGGTCATATCTTTGAGGTTTTGATAGATTTGTGGGTGTTGATGGAGGAAAAATCAACACAAGATTGTGCAGATTGAAGACGTTGTTTGTGCAAGGTGTTTTGAAGATACAGGTGTTGGTGAAAGAATTGACTCTAGACTTTGGTTGTTGTTGCAAATCATATTGTAGATATTTTTTAGGGGTTCATATGGCTTGTTACAGCCTCTTCCATGATTCAATTGTAATAGGATAATTTCCCTTCTTTTAATTCAAGAATTTCCCAGTTACATATTGCAATTTGGACTGGCAATTATTTTCCTAGTTTCTCTATATGTTGTTGGTTAAAATTTATGAGCTTTTTAAATATAAATTGCAGCAAAATAATTTAGTTTAATTAGCTCGTACATTACTAATGCACCTAAATTATAAGCTATAAAAGTATAAAATATCATAGAGGAAAAGGTAAATTTGTGGGAATAAGATAATTAAGTGTTATTCTAAAAGGATATGATGGAAAGACATAATGAAAAGGAATTTAGAGGCTATATAGAGAAGGAAAAAGTGGGAGAAAGAGTGTGAAAACTTGGGGAATAATATGGATTAAATACATGTAAGGAAGATGATAAGTGAGAGTAAAGCATGAGGAATTACTTATAAGACATATATAAGCCATAAAAGTATATGACGTTATGGGTGTGTGTGTGTGTGTGTATAATTTATTATGATTTACTTTATACTTATTGTATGTATAAGTTCCCCCTTTTTGTTATGTCACACTAAGGTTTACTACATATAACAGAATATTAAACCTTAGACTCCAGTCAAGGTTTTTCTATCAACAATGTCTATGATGGATGGTTTCTTAAGGTACAACTAGGTGATGCTCAAGTATTTTGAACATGAGATAGCGTTCATTACTCCTTGTAGTACTTATATTTATGTGAGAATATTTTTTGGGTTGAATTGGATCTACCTTCCAAAGGGAAATGGATGTTTCCTTTGTTATATTTATTGATGAGATCATGGTAGTTTATCAAGATGTCCCCAATGCTTATTCCAAAGAAAGAGGTAACCACTATAAAAAACTAGAGTTGATTTTAAGGTGATGTGTAGAATATGGAATTTGATTGAATCCAAAGAAATTTGCATTCAATAAGGAAGAAGGAAAATTTGGGCACATTATGTCAAAAGAGTGGGTGAGGATAAACCTAGAATGAGTTAAGGCAATTGAACTCATTGCCCAGCCTAAGTTTATCAAAGGAGTGCAATCCTTGTTTAGCCAACTAAATTTTGTTATGAGATTTATCCTTAGCTTTACTAAGAATAATAAGGCCATTTTCAAGATGATGAAGAAAGGGCAATCAATAGTATGGAGTGATGAAGTAGTTTAATAATACAAAGGCATAAACCGATCTCTTAAGGAAGCACTTGTTATGGTAAGCCTAGATTATTGAAAACTATTTCAATTATTTTATTTTTCTTTCTTTTATACAATTGTTGTTGTCTTACTTTAGCAAAATAAAGAAGGATATAAGCAACCAATTGCTTTATGGGTAAAAGTACAAAGTTGTGTCACAATTTCGGCCAACTTATCAACACAAGTGGATTTAAGTATTTCTAATTAAAAATTAATTTTGGTCAAACATATGATCTAAAAAGATTCATTCTAGCTAAGTTAGATATTTTCACAACTTTTTCAACTAAAATTGTTGGCTAAATGCATATATAACACCACTTTAACGTCAATTGACCAAAAAAATAAAATTATTTGAAAAGATTGATGTTTCAACAAGTCTTACTCATATAAATAATATTTTCTTAAAATATAAAAACCTTTTTGTAGATCCATGAGTGTAGTTTTCAAGAATATATATATATGTATAATTTAATTATTATTTATAAAAATTATTTTTTATTTTTACTAAAAGTAGGTCATCAGCACAAAATATTAGGTTGATTACCATGCCAAAAAAAATACTGAAACTTATTAAAAAAATTGAAAAATTATATGATGCACTAGATAAAAGAATCTATATCAAGATGGTATATATTTTAGATGAATATTTAATATGAAAGTTGACCTCAACTGAAAACAATTATGTTTTAATACGCATATTTTAATATTTATTTAAAAATATTTATCAAAATTGGAAAAAATATATCCATGCACTAAAGTTTCAAGTTATAAATACACAAAAAAAATTGAAGGAAAAAAATTACTATATAATGATTGGCATCTCATGTAACTTTATTTTTCGGCATTTTAACAACTAAATTATAGTGTCAATTTATTAAAATAAATAAATAAATAAATAAAAATACAAACATAAAATACACTAAGAAATAAAAATTTTATTAGTTTACAACATTTCAAAATTCAAAACATACATGTCACTTTTTAGTGATTCAAGTTTAAAAGTTGGATTAGTGTTATCTGCTTCCTTTATAAAAGTGTGACACAACTTTATACTTTACCCTTATTTAGTAAATAGTTACAAGTTTCTAAGTTGAAATATTCAAATATGGAAAAGCATGCTTACACCTTTATAAAATCTATAAAAAAAAATAGACTGTATCTCATAGGTGCAAAAATTGTTGCTCGCAGTAGTGAAGGACATCTTCATTCAATAGCAAGCTTCATGTACAAGGTGTAGGTGGATCAATAAGATCTAAGAGTATGACATGGAGGTGCAGGTCACTAAGTTAGTTAGAGGTCAAGTCCTAGCCAAGTTGATGGAAAATGCTAATTTAAAATTTGTAAAGGTAAATGAGATAGAATCCACCAACACTTTTAATTCTTATCATTTAAAAGATAATTCATGGAATAAGAACAATGTATTTTATTTAGAAAACATTGAATTTCCCACATGAGATGAATGAAATTTAGTAGAGAAAATTGAATTTGTAGTCACAAAGGTATGTATTGATGTATAGTAATTTATTATAGAGAAATCAAGATGGTCTATTGCTCAAATGTTTAGACTAAGAGCGAGCAAAGATAGTTATCATTAAGTCTCATCAAGGTGTCTATGAAAGACATTTTAAAGCTAAGGATATTGTCCATAAGATCCTTAGGGTAAGATATTGGTAGCCCACCTTATTTAAGGATGTGGCTAAAATAGTACAAAAATTTGATGCTTGCTAAAGAGTTTCTAGTAAGCTAAAGTATCCAAGTGCAATTTCCCTCACAACAATCACAGTTGAAGCTCCTTTTCAGTAATGGGGGTAGATTTTGTTGGATAAATTCAAGAAATATAAAAATGGTTAAAAGTGGATTCTTGTAGCCACCAATTACTTCACAAAGAAGGTTGAGGCAATTTCAACTTGCAATGCCACATCTAAGGTGGTAGTAGACTTCCTAATTAGCAATGCAATAACTAAGTTTAGTGTCCTTGCAAGGATTATTATTGATAATGCCATGTATTTTAGATCCCAAGTTATGCTTTAAATACGTTCTCTAAACATGGGATCAATCTAATACACTTCTCCATTTATCATCTCCAAAGCAATAGATAGGTTGAAGCCAACAATAAAAGCCTCGTAAAGGTTATAAGAACTTTGAACATAAATAAGAAGAGTGGGTTGATAAGTTGAAATGTGTAGTATGGGTTAATAAGATAAATTTCAAGTGATTTATTGGTAAGAATTTGTTTAAATTGGTAATGGGATGGAAGCTAGAATGTCAATCAACTTAGAGTTTCCTATGTACCAATTGTTACATGATATTGAAAAGGAATAAGAAGGTGATATCTCTCAAAGGATCTTGGAATTGATAGATTTATATGAGAGTAGGAAAGTTACATATGAAAAGTGTTTCTACAAAAAATAATGAAATATTTATTTGATAAGAAAATCCAGCAAAGAAACTTCTAGGTTGGTATTAGGAAAAGGGTGTAGGGTATTGTACACCATGCACAAGAATTTTTTCTTTTCAGTAAAAGGCATATTTATATAGCGCCGCTAAAGCCAAGACTTACTAGCTTATGCATATCAGTATCTACAAGGCAATGTAGCATCAGGAGAAACAACTCCAATTTTTTTGTAATGGCTAATGAAAAACCATGTAAATCCTTTTTACTAATATATATATATATATATATATATATATATATATATATATATATATATGTTATATGCTTTTTACTGAAAAGAAAAAATTATTGTGCAAGCTGTACAACACCCTTTTCCTAATACCAACCTAGAAGTTTCTTTGCTAATATATATATGCACATGGTGGGTGGTGTGTATGCACATGGAGGAAGGCTATGGCATAGCATTTATCCTTAATATTGATGTCCATGGTAGTGCAAATGTGGTGAGAATTCCTATGCATTTCTCTAAGAAAGATGCGGTCGCACTTGTACTCAAAGGCCTACCTAATTCCCTTGAATTTTTTTGAAAACTCATGCCTCTACTTCAAGTATTTGTGGGGGAAAAGTCCACCTACATATCCTTTCCATTTATGCAGGTCATATTATTGCACTCTTTTAAGGAGAGCATTATCCTCAAGAAAAATGTCTTTCCCATACTTCTCTGTAATTTCTTCTAAGTCTCCTAGTGATTGGAGCAGGTCATACAAATTTGAGAAGAAAATTGAGAGTACGTGGGAGGGGAGAATAGCTCGCCTCGCCTTCAAACTAGTTATCTCATTGTTGAGAACTATGCGCACACACTCTTCCACCCTATTGCAATCCAGGTTGAACATAATGTCCATGTACTCATGCGACAAATAACCCTCAAATGGTAGTTTTGATTCTTTCGCCTTCATTGGAATTCAGAGATTCCAAGGCTTGCGCTCCATAATTCTTCACACCATGCCTCCCTACAACAAATTGAAATTGAAATTTGCTACCCTAGGCTTGCCAACCTTTGCAGAGAAAGCCAGGTTAGTTGTGGAATGCTCTAGAAATTCTTCCAGATGGGTTTAAATAATTTTTTTAATGAGAACCTGCAGCAAAACCAAAGCGTCGTGTGAGAGGTGTAAGAATTTTGATGAGGGTTGTCACATCCATGTATGGAAAAATAACTTGGCACAAACTACCATTTATTTTATGTGTGTGAGTTTAAATTCGGCTATGTGAGGCTAGCTTGAGTTGGGCGCATTACTTGCCATAATGGGCTTCTTGTACCTGCAAAATAAGCCATGTTAAGTTAAAAACATAATTTGCTCTGCTGAGTAGGATGGCTTGGCAGGGATGAGGGATGCAGATACTAAGAATAAGGGTGTAAATTGGCACTTCAGACGCTCGATCCTCTTCGGTGAGTGGACTACTTTGATCATGTTGATCAAATAATTGCCCCTGCTTGTGTCACCTTGGTCCTTTGCATCAAGGCATTTCGACACGTTGATTTTGTTATCATTATTTTTGTTGCTTGCCGCCGACAATGGATTTTTCTTTGCTTAGCATTTAAAACATGCGGAGGTAATCCCAATCGATAAGACTGTATCACGCGTGGTCCTGAGTCACTACTCATCATTTTTAAAAAAAAATTGATTTGGTTTTTTTCCTCGAATTGCCCTACCTTGTGCCAAATAAGGTAAAATGTTTCTAATCCCCTACCACCTTTTGTTCTCGTGTGGGGTTTTCCAAGGTGGCGAGTGACTTGTCGATTCACCCTATTCCCTACTACCTTTTGTGTTCATGCAGGGTTTGCCAAGGTGGCAACCAACTTCTTGTTCGCCCCATATATAGGCACTATATGAAGCCTTGTATAAAATATGAATCTTAGCCAATCTAAATTTAGAGGGGGGGATGTAAGCCTTGTATCCCTTGGGGTCACTTTGAGGATTTTGAAATTTGCTTTCTACAGCGACTATTTCTGCCAGCTCTGAGTGTGTATTGTAGGATAATTGGCCCTACTGAATTTCAATTTCCTAGTTATCACAACCCATGTTTGCTAGGAAGTCTGCTAGGTGGTTCCCTTCTCGATATGTGTGAGAGATATGAACTTCTTGGAAACCATTTAGGAGGTTCCATACTTTAGCTTCTAGTTATGGATGTATTTCTCTTTGCATGCATTTATTACTATTGGGGAATCGCCTTCATTGTGAATCTTTTCCAATTTCAAGTGTATTGCCAATTGCAAACCTTGTAGGAGTGCTTGTGATTCTGCTAGATTATTGGTACCTAATGGGAGGTGGATTGATTTGGTATGAGAAAATAATTATTTTAATATGTAAAATAAATATTTAGTTATGATGCATCTTTAGGAGATGTGTTTAGCCACATTACATGTGTATTTGGGTCCACTTGTAAAATTGTATGTGATATTGGTTAGATATTTTATCCGTGGGTTGCATATGGGAAAATATATAATATTGGGAAATATCAATACCAAAAATTAAATGTTGGGGTCAATGGTTTTGTGCACTCATGGTTTTGAGACATATAGTTTTACCTTTACCACTTCTTATTTTTTATGAGCTTGATTCTAGAAAATCTTGAGCATATATTTAGTGGTTGGGGTTGGTTGGCTGGCTATTTGATTATTTGGCTTGGTTGTCATTATATTGATCTCTCTCATAGAGTGCACATGTGAAGCAATATAGGGTGTGTAGTTACATGCTTGCATGCATGGATGATACATTGGAGGAGCTTGATGGTATTCACGGAGAACTTGTAAGTGTATTCTAATGCTTTCATTGTTGAATAATACATTGAGTTTGGATGCTTTTGAGAGCTAGGTTTTTCCCTCTTAAGGTTTTTCACAAGGTATACCATGTGCAGTATTGTAGTATTTCTTTGATCTTTGAATTATGGTTATTTTATAAGCTTGTATGCATGATTTTCTCTCACGGGATTCTGTGAGTAATGATTTGATCAATTTGGAAAATTTCCTAATAGTTGCTAATATAGTCCTCTTATAGAATACAAAATTAGAAGGCAGAGGAAAGCACATGATTTTTGAATCTCTATGGCTTGGGTCATACAAAATTGCTAAGAGCTATGATCTAAATGTGTATCATCTTAGAAACTTAGCTAGATAACTCATGGAGCTACATGTACATGGTCAACATCTAAATCATTACTTTTCATAAGTAATGAAGCATATTAACTAGTGAATTAATGTATTATATATTTTATTTTGCATTTAGTAGTCATGAACTGGATTTATCATGAGGAGGTGTATTTATATTGATCCCTCTTTTTTGTGTTGCTATTTTTGTTGTTTTATAGTGGAGAATTTTTCCAGATACCCATCATGCCAATAAGTGACGCATGTCTCCAAATAGGGCCACTATTGAGACCCCTTCATAAATTTGTAATTTTAGCAAGTCCTTACAAATTTTGCCCAATTTTACCTTGTGATGTTCCTATTCATATCCTCACGTGTTGTGAAGATATATTTTCATTTTAAAGTCTTTGATATTTATGTGTATTCGTGGGGCCTTTGATTCCCTTGGGCTATGAGATTATGGCTAGATTTGGAACCTAAGGACTAGGTCCTAATGTTCCAATTTCTCCTAAAAACTTGGCTCTCACCTCTTGTAACCTCCCATTCTTCTTATGGGACCCCAATTCCATAGGTTAACCTAGGATCAAGGAATAAATTCACAAAGTTCCTACTCCTTGTGAGGCCCCAAGTCCCACCCTTTTTATTTGGTACCTTCTATTCTCTTGGGACCCCCTTTCCTTGTGCCACTTTATCAAACATAGACGCTTAGGAGGAATTAGGACCAAGGAACTAAGTCTTGAGGTACATATTCCACTTGGTGTCATGGTCCTTTAGCTTTGTATCCCTCTTAACTCCCAGTTTTCTTCCTTCCTCCCTTTGCCTCATTGGGCTTTGCACCTATTGGTAAACTCTAGACCTTAGCACTGATCCCCATTATTAGGTTACCCTTGATCTTGAACTCGTGATTTTTCTCTCCTCCTATTGATCCTAGTTCTTGTTCCTTGCCCACTCCTAACTCCAAGCCCCTCCTACTCAACTCAAAGGTCCCTCCTAGACCCAAACATACATTGAAGGGATTTTCATACTAAGAAACCCTTGACAATCAATTTCATATATCCTAGCAACTTTCATAACACTCCACTAATGCTTGATTTGAACTTTACAATATTCTAAGGGTATTTCCCACCCAAAAAATCCTTGTTTAAGATGTTGAGCATAATTTGAAATGTAAATCTAACAAGTATGTATGGTTCCCCTTGTTACTATTATGAAGGTTTTTAAGTTCTTCTTGCCTAAATCTACCCACATGGATCTTTGCCACTTATTTTAAATGTGGAAAAGATTTTGGATACGCCCACATGCTATTTTCACAAGTTCATCTTCTTCTCGATAGTCTAAAGTGTAGACATATGCCAAGAACTAGAAGCTATCAATAACAATTCATTTTTTGTCATGTGAGTTGGTCATCTTGTTCCAAAACTTTAACAAGTGTTGTAATCTATCTTTGGTTTCAAATAATATACTTACATTTCTTTAGTAGATCGACAAGGGTTTTAAGTAGGTCAAGGACAAATTAGTACAAAGCATATCGACATTTGAATGTCTCCAAGGTTTTTTATATATTTTTTGGGGAACTCATAACACCTAGTTGAGGTTCCCTCGTAATATGGATTTGATAGATGTAACAACATCTTAAAAATATTGCAAGCCTTCTAATAATCATTTCCATGTTGCATTTGTATTTTTATAATATGAATATGGATGAATGAGTATGTTCTACTATTCGATACCTCTTATTGGATGCATTTCATGTTTAAATATGATTTAATTTATTGATCTTGTTGGGTAGCCACTAGTATTTACAAACAAATGATTTAATCACATACTCTTTAAACCAACAAAACTATTTGTAATGCAACAAATTAGAATTAGTTCTAGTATATTTATAGTTCATGATTTAGCATTGCAAATAGGGAATTATCATTTGTAAAACTTATCGAGTAGATAATTTTGTAAATCATGTATACTTGCATTCACCTTATGAGGTTATTTTTAGCTATATGAGAGGTCATTAGTGCAACTAGCCAATCTTCAACCTGGTGATAATATTTACGGTTACACTCACATTGGATACAACGACAAACTATTTTATTGTCTATTTTCAATACGTCTAATCCTAATTAGTATACCTTTAGGAACACCCTCATGGGTCTAAGTTGAACCCAAAGTGTAGGAGAGATGGTGAAAATATTTTTGAAGTGGAGCAAGTGTTATGATGATACTAAAGTGGCCTACTATTTTGGAATAATTTTCTTCCCAAATCAAGCATTACTACATATGCAATTGGAACACAACAATGTCCTAGCTTATAGAGAATCAATTTAGAAATGTGAAAATTTCCCATGAATGTACCTTGCACGAGCATGTTGAATGGATGCAAAAAATCCTTATATATTGAGTACAATGATCCCCAATCAATAATATCGTCGTTATATAACTCTAGCATGGTGGTAAGAATGTGAGCTTGGTGGTTGAATAAGGCAATATACTACCTTATTTTCATGTCACCTCTTGTAAGATTTGGTATAGAATAACTCTACACCATGCAATATTGGCTAAAGATTATAGCCACCCAAGGTCTGGGAACTTCATGAAAGCACAAGAGAGATCAACTATGAAAGAATAATTATATTCTATCAAAGGATGTAGTCAATATGATTTGCATACGAGACCACCTAGTTATATAGCCAAGGTGAGACGTAGGATTAAACATGATAATGACAAGAGTATTAATCCTATAACATGAGAAAACTTATCATAACTACCCAAGACACGTGTGTTAAAATTCAAAGCATACAATAAGATCTAATTATAACTAACACCTTCTAGAAATATTTCCTCCTATGACCTAGGTAAAATTAACATGTAAATAGGACCTACTAATGACTAGATAGGTAAAACACCTATTTACACCAACACCCCCCCTTAAGTGTAACTTAGGGAGTAGTTGATTATTATGCAAATGACACAAGGATGGGTCCCAACTACAGGGCCATGTTAGGTACCATGTACAAATGCAAATGAAATCTCTCACAAACGGAGAAAAGGAGAAAACCCAGTGGGACAAAAATCCTATCCAAAAGAGAGATCAAGATGCTCTCGACAATGAATGAGGAAAAAACATCACGCGAGGAAGATTCCCCCCCATAAGAGAGAAGAAGAGAGACCATTCAACCCCCCTCAATGTTGAGTCTCTTACAATGATGGTAGAAGCTCACCATTGAATGTTGAAGACGATCTGTGATCATCGAACAACATTCCTTCCTTTAGGAAGAAACAAAACCAAGATGGTATGTCAGATGTCTCCCCATTCTTGAAAGGAAAATGTGGAAGAAGGATTATGTGTTATGTCTCTGAAGAATTCTCAAGTGTCTCCATGTCGATGTCGAAAGATGCCATACTCCAAATAGGTGTTTTAGGCCACACTATCAAATAAGACAATCCATAATCACTTAGAAATGAATGTCTAGAACACAATCCAAAGAAAAATATACCTCCTCTGAAGACAAAGATGCCTCCCCCAAATGTTATCCAAAAGTATCCACACTCATTTCAAACTGCAAAGGATGATCATGTAGAGAATGAACAAGAAGGTCAAAGTGTTCCCTTGCAACAACTAAAGAAGGATCATCTTCAACAAAGAGAAGATGAATGCAATCAATGATGTCTCCCAAATATAAAATATGGGACTCACAAAACAAACCACCAATGTTTGTCATGTATTAATCCCAAGTAGCCATCTCTGGAAAATGATATATGTCCTTTTGTACTGAATCACAAGGAACCAAATCTATGGTTTCACAAAAATCCTTAGGTACAAAAGTAGATGAAGGAGATTATATCTCAATGCATGTCATTCAAATACACCTATCATCCCTCATTGTGTCCTCATCATTAAGAACACTAGATGATTCAATTGATGTTGATTCTAGGGAATCAAGCAAATTGATGCCTTTGGCAATGCAAAGTTGTTGCTCTTGAAGTTTCAAATCATCAAGTTCTTTTTGCAAACATTCATTGATTATATGTTTTTTCTTCCCACAATAATCGCATTTGACTCTCCATGATTTAGAAGACATGATTAGAACCAACAACACAATACTACCCTCCCCCCAATTACTCAATCGAGAAACCCCCCCAAGCAATATATGATTTGTGGAACTTTATACTTAGTGCGATTACAGATGCCATAAACAATAAAGTGGACTTGATCTTAGTGCATACAAATTCCAAATTTGGCCACAAGCTCAAAGTAAATTTTTCATATAATGGGATCAATCTAATCATACCAATATAAAGTACATGAAAAATTATGCACTTTCAAAAAATCACCCAAAAATGTTACTGTAGGAGCAAGAATGAAGCCCAAAAGTTTTAAAAATTAGAATAAATCAACAAAACCTGTGAGAATCTATAATTTTTGGAAAAAATAGGCACCAAAATAAAAAATCAATTGTACCATTGTGAAGAGCACAAAATTGTACCCCAAATCAAAAAACAATTGCTCGAGAAAAGGAGTCAGGATGACCAAGTTATGAGCCTCTAAAGTTTGCCTTCCAAAATGAAAATTGTAATGGAGAGGGGGGAGAAATTTTCAATGGATTGTTGATGTCACTATAGATGCAATGTTGACATCACTATTGATGCAGTGATGATGTCATTAGTTGACAGGGAAAAATTTGACGGCCAAGGGGCCATCACTGGTCATTGTTGGTTAAAGGAATATTCAGTGAATATGTTGATCGCCAAAATCTATAGAATATTCTCAGGTCACTCAGAATATTCAATTTGAGCTTCTCGAGGAAGAGTTGACATTCATTTTATAGTTTTTTTTCAGTTCATGAATAATGTTACTCCCTTACATACCCTATATAGTAGGATCCCCCTGTCGAGGAGGAGATTTAGTAGTAACACTAGTAATATGAGAATATAGAATGTGTGTTATTGAACAAAGATGTTCAATAGATTTCTTGTCAAATTTTGTGTAATAGTTATGTGTTTTAGAATGTAATAAAAGAGAGTTGAATTGCTATTATGATTTGTTGAGTAAAGAGAAATAATCTGTCCAATAGTGAAAACCACTTCGGCGACGCTTTGGGCAAGTACCATGGTGAAAACTTGACAAACAGGTGCCATTGTAGTTAGCCTTTGCTCCATCACCTACTATCATTTTATTTGGTTTTCCACCTCCACCTATCCTTTTCCCATATTGTTTGTCCATAATAAAGCTTAGTTATCCTTCTTATGGCCTGAGAACAGTTGATATTTAGCATCCTTCACCTTTCATACCCATCTATAATAAATTCCATCCATCCCCTCACCCATAATAAGTTGGTCCTATACCTGACTTGGGGAAATTCCTAGACTTAGGTTTCATATGGGATCCTAGACATGGTATCAACATTTAAAACATCAAAATCCAAACAAAAAAAAACAGAAAACCTCAAAATCCAAAAAAATTAGAAAACATCAAAAGCCATAAAAATTAGAAAATGTCAAAAACTCCAACAATAGAGTCAGAGTCAGTGTCAGTCCAAGTGGTTGAAATATGTTGCCTCTACGACTTCACGTATGCAAGGCCATCATCAATGAGTCCTTGAGGCTTAGGTCACTCCTTTAGGTTTTTTCATAACAAGTTGTCAGTCCATCCATGTCCATCTTCCTAATAAACTATCCATGGTCAAAGTCAAGTCAAACTATGTTGTCTTTGTGCTTTACGTAGGCAAGGCCATCATCAATGAGCCCCTGAGGCATTAGGTCAGTCCCTTAGGGTTTGTCATAATATGGTCTTCACCTGTCATTATCCATGTCTCATAATAAAATTGTCCCTTGCCAAGGTTTACATTTTGAGTAGACACAAACAATGGTCAAACAAGAGAACTGGGCTTATCAAAATTGTGAAACAATAGGCAAACCATCCAACAAGCCTTCAACCATCATAGATCGATTGCCTAAATAATCAGCTAGTCAAACAATCAAATAGTCTTATACATGATGTCGCATCGTCTAATCCAAACTCAATCTGTCATTGGTCTTATATGACATGCTTCATTCCTGAAACTAGACTTTGTCCATCAATCTAGTCAAATTGTCTTATACAAGTTGTCGCACCCTTGAAACTAGACTCAATTTGTCATTGGTCTTATACAAGGTTTACCATTCCTAGAACCATACGCTATCACTATCTGAAATTTGATCATACAAACACTCATTGGCAAATGATCTAAATGGTTGAACCATTGATTCTATTGGTGTATATTGTTTTATCTTCGGCCATGTTACTATGCCCTTCAAGGATATCCCAAGAAGGATTTAGAGGAGCGATGATGGATTATGACTTATTTTCTCTTTGATTTCTATTTGTAGTTTGTCTTGGCAATATGACTAGGGAAACTTGGCTCCTTGTATGTGTTCCATTTGGCATAATCAAAACCTCCTATGCAAGCTAAAGCTCAAATCAAATGATTTCTTGTACCAAGATCAATGTGCTTTGTGGTTACTTCCTCACATGTTCTGACAAGGCTCTATGATTCCTAGTCTACGTCATGCCATTCCTTGTCTGTCACATGTCTATCTTTTTGCAAAGATAACATATCACACCTTGGTCTATGTCATATCTTTGTGTTTTTCATCCATTGCCATAATAAGTTCTATGACATGATAATTATGTAATCAAATAAGAGTTTGATCATTTATTAGCAAGATCTCAAGATAGCAAGTCCCAATTAATCTGTTTCATTCTCCTGTTTTGTTTTTCACTTGTTCCTTCTTCACACTAACATTTCTTTCATCCATCCCCACAATAATCCCGATGGCGTACTATGATAGAAAAAAAATGCATTAGTATCACAATCATGCATCCATAATCACATTAGGACATCATAAATATCACTATCATATGCATGTAAAATCATCCATATTGCATCACAAAATACAAAAAATATCCATAGCATGGCATCATATAGAACCATCATCCATATAAATATCATGTAAGAAACATGTCATAAGCATATAGGTATCCATACATGAAAATAAAATAGACCTAGCTTGTGTTACCCTCCTCTCTTGACCTCGATGGCCTATCATAGGGACTCGATAGCTATCTTTGTGAGACCTCAACATTGCTCTAAGTCCTTTGTGAATAGGTCCTGCTCCTACTCTGGCTTTGGAAGCTCAGCTCTCGAGCAATCTCTAGCACAACATGCTCATATAAATCTCTATAGTACTAATCCTCCCTGCTTGTCTGATACATAGTCTTTGCAAACAATGTAGATGGTCCACTGATAATAGAAATGAAGTCTATACACCTTTGGTCTGCCCTCTATGCTCGTATGACCCCATGGTATCTCTTGACTATCAAAGTCTGTACCTGACCTTGCAAGAGTAGGATATGCACTACCTCTGCTTGTAAAGCCTGTAGTGCCTGGCGTCCCTACCTCGCATCGTTGGCCTCCTCCTCCATGACATCCATAATGACCTTCCTAATTAGGACATCATGCATGCCCTCCTCCATGATCATTGCATCTTTGGTAGCCTCCTCTGCAACATCCTCCTCCTCGGCCTCCTCCACTATAAACTCACCAACCATTGCCTCGTTACCCACATCTCCCAACACCTCTTCTACTCTCACCTCCTCCATCTCTACCTCCATTTGATCCCCATCCTCACAGATGGGTTCCATCCACTGGGGCACCCTTTGTGTTGCTCGTAGAGGTAGTCCTACTCTCCCCCACCAACCTTGGTCACCATGACCTCGACCCCTCCCATCTTTTCCTCAGCCTTTTCCCCCTCTACTTATGTCTCCTTGGCCACCCCTATCTCCACCATCACCATCATGTCCATCCCCATCCCCATCTCCATCACCTTTGCCTCGTAGTCAGTCTCATCGTTCCCTACCCATCCTCTCCACAGGTGCTGGTTGGTTAGGATTTGTAAAGGATGTGGGTCTATGTGTCGTTTGTATACACCTAAAAATGGTCTATATTTTTTTTATAAAAGGGGTAAAAACTTTATTGAATATCAGAAACTAGCTTTACAACCAAGTCAAGGGCTTAAGCCCGAAAGGGACAAAAAACACCAACAAAACCCATGCCCAAATCATCCAACACCCCCACTGTCCTCAGCAAGAATCCTCTCCAAATTTGGACTAAGCTCCTGAGGGATCTGAGCCCAATCATCAATCTTTCAATCCTCCGAACACTCTGAGGCCCACTTGGCCAGACAATCAGCAGTCCTATTCCATTCACCTGGAATATGGACAAAAGACACCCTTTCCATAAGAGTACCAACTTGCAAAATCTGTTGCACAAGCACAGCCAACTGCCAATTCACATCCGAAGTCCTCCCTTGATTGAGTAAATTAATCAGAACCTGTGAATCAGATTCACAAATAACCCAACACCACCCTAGCTCATAGGCCCTCTCTAAGGCATGAAGAATCACCCAACCTTCCATAAGGTTGATAGTCTGTGTCCCCTTATGTATGGAAAAGAGAAAAACCACCGAACCAAAAGAATCCCTGCCCACCCCACCAACTCTAGCAGGACCAGGATTTCCCCTAGAAGAACCATCAGTATTAACCTTCAAAAAACCCACAAGGGGAGGCTGCCAATTCCCCTGCCGCTGGACATGCTATCCCACTGGCCTACCTCTCTGGCCACAAGCTGCCACAGGGGTTAACCCCTGGATACCCAACCGAGCCACCAACTCTGCATCTTTCTTCTCAAGTGGAAGTTCCACAGACCCCTTGGCTTAAATTGTCTCCTAAATCATCCTAAGAACTCTAAACCACACTTGTTGGACCTGCAACACCTCCCCTCTGAAAATCCTCCTATTTCGTTCCAACCAAATCTGCAACAACAAGAAAATAGGACTTGCTTGCCACACATCCTGCAAAAAGGAGGCCATCAAGGGAGGTCTGCCCAAGCTAGTCCAAAAATCCACTAAGAAGGAAGCATGAACACAGGGACTATTCCAAACACTCCACCAAGAATGCCAGAGCTGCAAGGTGAAAGAACAACGAAAGAAAAGATGTGAAGAGTCCTCTTCACCATTCCCACACAACACACACTTAGACGGGCCCTGAAACCCACGCTTTTGAATATTGTCCCAAGTCAAGCACCTGTTCCAAGTCAAAATCCAAGTAAAGCAGTTACACTTCAGCCAAGAATACTTGTTCCACACCCCCTTCCACCAAGGAACTTTCGCCCCCTCAACCCTTTGAGAAAGCAACCTCCAATAGCCCGACACAACTATGTAGTGGCCTTTCGGATTAGGTGACCATGCGAGAATATCCCTATCCCTGAGGGGGTTGCACTGTTTGCCCGAGAGAATATTATGCTGAGTCCTGCAGTCCTCTTCCATGCCAATCCCTAGCCACTCCTCAGGAGTCTTCCACCTAGCACTCACAAGTTGCCTCTGAAAAGAAATCACCTTAAAATCACTTACCCTCGTCCAACCGGCATCACTAAAACTCCTACTCAGGGCCACCAAGTCAGGGAACTGATTGAGGATGGGAGGATGTCCATCCCAAGAGTCATAAAAAAATTGAACCTCAGTCCCACGCCTATAGATCCAAAATAAACCATCCTTGATGAGCGCAACTCCCTTCTTGAGGGTCGCCCAAACCGCCGATCCCTTGCCAACCAAGGGGTAGTGAGGAATATCTTCCCCAAGAGCAACCTAAAAATACTTATAAGAAAGGATCCTAGCCCAAATCTTGTCCTTCTCTGTGCACCACCTCTAATAAAGTTTTGCCGCCAGAGCCACCCCTGCCAGCGCGGAATGCCTCAACCCCAAACCACCCAACTGCTTAGAACAACAAACCGTATCCCATCTAACTAGACTCCACTTGGAGGACATCAGACTGCCCGCCCATAAAAATTGTCTAGCCAATGAGTCCAACTCTGAAAAAAAGCCCTTAGGGGCCACCTGAAGCATACACCGATAAATGGGAAGAGCTTGGACCACGGACTTCAACAACTGAACATGCCCAACAAAAGACAACCAACGATTGGTCCAGTGAGAAACCTTTAAGTGAAGTTTATCCAGGATAGGCTGCCATGACTCCCTCGTTATTCTGCCCACCGCAACAGGAAACCCAAGGTAAGACAGAGGAAGAGTCCCAATCTGAAATCGAAGAATCTAAGCAATTCTCCTCTTGATAGGATCCAGAGTGTTAAAGAAATAGATGGAAAACTTGTCTTCATTAATTGATTGACCTGAAGCCTCAAGGTACATATCCAACACCTAGCAGATATTTGTTGCCTCCCGAATAGTGGCTGCCCCCATCAAGGCACTATCATCCACAAACTGCAAGTGGGATTGAGGGGGTAAATCACCTCCCCACCACCACCCTTGAATAAGGCCCAGCTCCACCTGACGTCTCAACAGGCGACCCAAGCCTTCCACAAGCAGAATAAACAAATAAGGGGAGAGAGGATCACCTTGCCTTATCCCACGAGAAGACCTAAAAATGGTCTAGATAATCTAATTAATTAAATACAATTTATTTGATTAATTAACCCTTCTATATTCATCTACTTATAAATAAATAGAAATATTTATTTATATAGTTCACTTCTAATTCTTCTATCTTTGTCATATTATTTCGTCTTAATTATATAAACAAATCACATACTTTGTTTTATTTAATTATTATTATCAAATTCTTCTACAATTATATTTATTATATCTTAATCACATCATTCTATCTTAATTAAATAAACAAGTTCACATACTTTGTTTTATTTAATTACCACATTTCTTCCATATTTATTTAATAAACAAAATTCTATAGTTGGTTTTATTAAAATAAATATCCTCTTTTGCTAAATTGAATAAATCCAAATATTCAAATTAAAGCACATTTCTATACCTATTTTCTCTTTTCACTCATCATATCCACCAACAAAATTAGATATTTCATATCTAATTAATTCAACTCAGCCTTCACGAACAAATTTGGAGACAAATTACATGCAAACTTCTTCATCTTTTTCCATTGATTTTTCCTATCCTTTGGCTGAATGTTTTTGTGGGGAGGAACAATCTCCATAATCTTCTCAGGCTTCTTCATCCTTCACCATTGAATCTTTCAAATCAAATCTAGACCTTTATTTGCTACCACATCACAAATATGTTGTTGTGAATCTATAAATACAACTTCCTTCTATAAGAAAAGGATCCCAACTTTGTGCAATCTTACTCTATAGAAATAGCATTAGAAACATTAGAAGCATTTCATAAATTATCATATTAGTAAAATAACAATCATCATTGTAGAATCATATTAGAATCATCTTAGTTTTATAATCATGGCTCTTCATATAGTTGCATCTTAGTTTATTTTATCAGTTTTATGTCATTTTCATCTACAAGATTACATTATATCATTTAGCAATTATCATATAGGATTAGATTCCTACATCTTACATCATCTCATTCTCTAGATTGGCATTTTAACAATCATAGTGCTTAACAATATGAGAGCCACTGTAATTTAATAAATCTTTGGAGATAGAGAGCAATAAGACGCTTTTAAGAGATTTCATGCTTTAATTAGATTAATTGTTGTTTGAATCTCTTAATATAATGTCTTATTGATTGTGTTTGTCATTCATTTGCACATATTTTACTCACATAAATTTGCACCCACCGTGGGGTCCAAAACCCCTTTTTTTTTTCTTTCTTTCTGAAAAGTATGCTCGCAGGCTTCTAATGTGTTTTGTTTTAGCACGATTGAGAATTTTTATAGCGCATACAATAGATATTTTAGCACATCTAAGTACTATTTCAGCACATCCGACAGATATTTTGGCGCATATGACTACTGTTACGACACATCCAATATCCTATTTCACCAGTCAGGGGGTTTTCTTTTAGCTCATTAACCCTATCTTTTAGCGCATAGATCAATTTTTATAGTGCGTAGAGTTGTCATTTTAGCGCATTCACATTTTCTTTTGGCGCATCTAATTACTGTTATGGCGCATCTGAGTATTTTTACAAAATCTTAAAAATTCAGGAATTAATCATTATTTTCTGTGTCACAGGTACCAAATCCGCTCATCAAAGATGATTGTCGGAAACACTTATGCCAGTCAAAGACAAAAATTCACAAATTACTAATGGTGTTTACAGGGATTTAATTTCATTATTGCTTTTTCCTTTGGTTAATATAGTGCATCTAGCTTAATTAAAGAAATAGTTTGAACCCCATGTCTACTGTGTTTTGAAAGCAATAGGCTTATGCTCTCCCCTTAACTAGGTGATCAGAATGCTAGACTTACTATCTTGTTTTATTAACACCTTTAAAAGGCATGCTGTAGTGGGCAAAAGTACTCACCCTATGGGAATGACCTGAGTGGGAACAACCAAAGCCAGATTTTCCAACCCACTATAAAACAAAAGTGAATCTGGGGAAACCCACATTCACCGAAAGTGTGCAAGATAACCATCCCCAAAATCTTTGTTCTAAAGATTGG